>JAQZBX010001398.1:0-10037 GCA_029593785.1 Cabassous unicinctus | reverse complement strand
TAGTATACATGGACACAAGTAAAACATATGGAAGAATGAATCATAGCAAGCTTTTAGCTTACTACTTGCTTCAAGGGTGGTCATATGTTCACTAGAGTCAATATCCATGAAATTGTAATTTAAATGCACAAATCAACCCAAATGTTATGGTTTGTTCTCCTTAGAATTAAGTCAAGGCTGAAGGGACTTAGTCTAAAATTTTAGTTTTATAAAGATGGAGATTCTTCCTTTGAAAAAAATACATCTCAAGGAAAAAGGGACTGGAGGCTCAAAAGTCAAGGACAGACTCTCTCTGTTCCTTCGGATGGTCATTGTCCGTCATCATAATCCATGCTCATAGCTTAGTAACAATGCTCTAAAATGTGTTCATCAATTGTAACAAATGTACCACACTAATGAAAGATGTTGTTAATGTAGGAAACTGTGGGAGGGTTAGAGAGCGGGGCCTATGGGAATCCCCCATATTTTTTATGTAACATTTATGTAATCTAAGAATCTTTAAAATAAAAAGTATATATATATACAAAGGACAATTGGTTAGCCTAAGATACCCTAAAGGGTGTCTCGCTCTCTGGTCAGATAGCTGCCAGTCCTTTAACAGGCTTACATATTCAAGCTGGCTTTTCTCCATATTTTTATTATGAAATAGTTGATACATAAAAAGAATATGTTAGATACATGTGTAAATTATGTAGCATACTAGTAAATAAGGGAATATATACATTTGAACTGAGTATCTCTTTTAAAAAAGGGAAGATTACTCATACTTTTATGTCTTTTCATCAGTCCCACATTTTTTTGTGAGACAGAGAGAGGGAAAGAGGAAGAAAGAAAGAGAGATTAGAGAAACGCTGATACTCCCTCAAAATTAGTGTGTATGTTTTGTCATTCAGTTTATTTTTGTAATATATTCATTACTTTTATATATGCCATGTTTTAAATGAGATATGCAGTTTTTTGCTTTGTCTTATAAAAATTGTTTCATACTGTAGGCATTCGTCTGTGAATTTCTATTTTTACAATTTTATGCCCATTGCTACAGTGCAATTATTTAATTACTATATAATATTCCTCAAGGAACATTTGTTGAACCAATCTTTTGATAAACATTAGGTTGTTTCCAGCTTTTTGACAGTACAAACAATTCTGGTATGGTATTCTTTTATGTTTCCTGAGACACATGCACAAGTGTTTAATTTACAAGATGAAACCAAATTATTTTCTAAAGTGATTATACCAACTTATAGTCCCACAGGCAGGATCTGTGCATTCCTAAGCCCTACAAACTTGCCAACATTGCATATTCTTAGAAAGTTGAATTTTTGCCAAATTACTAGTATAGAATGTTATTTCGTTGTAATTTTAATCATAAATTATCTCCTATCTAATGCTGAGCATATTTTCCCATATTTATTGATGATTTGCGTTACCTCTTTTGACATGTTAGTTTATAACTTCTGCCCATTTCTCTATAAGTTTATATTTTTCTTATTAATTTTTCAGTACCCTTTAATTTTTCTAGAAATGAATCCTTTGTTGATTAGAGGCAAAGCAAATATTTTTCCCAATTTGTTATTTGTTTTCCTCCTCCTTATGGAGTCCACACTTACTTTGAAAATATAAATATAAAATATAAGCAACCAGATGGAAAAACTTTTTCCATAAAATCACTGAAAGACTTTTACACTCCAATGCAACACTACTCTATAGATTATGGAACAGTTTAAATTGTATGGTTGTGAAAGATATTGTTCCCACTTTGTGGTTATGTGCTGAGCAGAGTAGAAGGTGGGGAAGGGCACAAGAACCTGAACTTCAGGTTATCGCAATTACTCGTGAGATGTAGCAGAAGGGGTGGGGGAAACATTGTGATGGATGTGATGGTGACAAGGAAATGATTATAGTCAAACAGCCTGAGAAGGAGAAACAACAGACGACATTTGAAGGCTAAAACTATCTTCTAATTTCTAAAACTGATAGGACAAAATTAATTACAACCACTAGGCTGAGTTTCAGACAAAATGGTTGAATATTTCAATAAGAAAAATTACTTAAGGGTTATGCTGGTCTTTTTATTGACCCAAAAGTGTTAGCTCAGGAAAAATGACTACGTATTATTTAAAAATTTCAGATAGATTCCATGTAAAGTTTTCACAGTCCTTCATGACAATGACATATGAAATATTTGTGTTGCTGTGGATTATGGTAACAACTTTTCCAATTCTAGCTCTTTGTAGTAGTTTTGAATCCTACAATCACAGTAGAGTACAGTCTCACATATCAATTTTGGGAGATGATCCTCCATGGATTTATGCCCCTTTTGTATCAACTTTTGTCTCAGACTAAATTCCAAGGATGTATGCCAAATAACTTTAGAAGATAGAAATAGTGTCTCTTTCTGGGACAGAGGACAGATTTCTTTGCAGATCAGCCTAAAAACGTTACTATCTCCCTACAGGAAAAGTTTAGATAAGTTTGCAAGGAGCCGAATTAAAAAGATTAGGGTTTCCTAAGCTTGGAATTCCTCATCTCTTACCCAAATCCACTTTGTGTACAGCATTCACCTGGACATACTCTGCATAATCCTCTGGAACCTTGGGGCCAAGGTGAACTGATGTGCTATGAGAGTAATTAAGAATAAGAGGTAAGGAGTAGCATCTTATCTGCCAGCATCTATGGAACTGTGGCAAGCTAACTTTTTACTTTGCAAAGACGGTAATAGCTCATCTACTTTTCAGTTCCTGACAATAAAATGCTGCTTCTTTTATGATCATTTATTGGTCCATGTATTTATGTTTACCACTACTACTCACTCTTACAGCACCTCCCAATGGCTCCTCCAATATTAGAATTGCTTAGAAATTCTCATGGCACTAGATGGTAACTTATCTTAAGTGTAAATGTTTCTCAATTATTCTATACCAGTTTTCCTTTAAATTTGCTATTGTAGTAAAACTTTAAAATGAAAAAGAAGGATTCTCTGAGATAGGGTGGTTGAAGAGAAGTGCAACATAGTGATATAATTCTGACCAATTCAAATTGACATAAGCTAAAGTTATTAATTATACACACACACACACACACACGTACTTTTCATAGGATGCATAATCTGGTATAAAAGTCTATAAAGGACTAAGATCACTATTAAAATATATTGAGTTTAATTGTGAGAATTGTACTATTCTAGCTCATATACATTTGTATCCCCATCAAGAGATAGGGAGTTTCCAAAGAAACCAGTTTCTTTGTTCTAGGAAGTGACATATACAAAGGTCTCAACTATTGTAATTACTCCAAGGTAAATAATGTGCAAAAAAGGGCTAGATTATGGTTCTGAATTATATTTTCCTATTTAGTGTCTCAATGACTTGATGACTGCCTGTGTAAGAGGTAGCAAACAGGATTTTCTATTAGATGGGATATTAAGATTCATAAGGTTCCTTCTAACTCTAACACTTATGAACTTACAATTTTCAGATTTTCTTTAAAATCCACACAAAATTTCCAATTATTTATTTTTCCTGAAGCAATCTTAATTGCATGGTTATATTTCCATATCACTAGGTTAATTCTATAAATGGAATCATCTCGCATTTAATATAATACAGGATTCTTCAGACTCATCTCTTACATGTGCTGAGAAATAAAGTAAGTCTTTAGATAAATTGGACATTTCAGGGATGATATGCATTTGGTTTTATATAAATTCTTAGGACTATGTGAGTTCAGAAAACTTAACTTATCCAAATAAGGTCTGTAATTAATAAATAAATATATTAACATTCATTTTGTCTTTTAATTGTAAAAAATAAGTTGACATCAGCTCTTCAAGAAATAGAACTTTACAGAGAACTGTGCATTTATTTGTAATGACATTCCTTGAAGAAACATCCAATTACCCCAATTCAAGGTTAAAAAAATGTATAACTACATTTTAAAAAGTCAGGGCTACTGAATGCATTATATTATCCTAGAATTATCAAGGGCAAGTATTGGTCTGAAAAATGTACCTCTACTTCTTAGTAAAAGAAAACCTGGGCATTTATTTGTGGGGGAGATAGTTAACAAATGCATAATTCAAAGTATGCAATATAAGGATTTTCTCTGTGAATACAAACTGAAATATTTGATTATATTTCAATTTTAACTCAGCAAAAGACAAACAAAAAACCCCAAAAGAACACTCCTGACCTAAACTAAGTAGGTTAATTGATTTAATCTATCATTTCATATTGATGTCTGTTATAATGTTGGGCTCAGTGGAAAACATGTCTGTTTTATTATAGAGAGAAATACAGGTGAGAGAGAGAAAGAGAAAGAAGAAAAAAAGTTGTGGCTTTTAGCCAATGATGAAAAACATGTTTTAGGTGACAAAATGAAATGCATGCAAATGACAAGTAGGCTCTCTGTGCCCTGAAAGCATTCAAATCAGAGTGACCTGTGGCCATAAATTACCAGGCACAAAGCTTCAGATCCTAGTCATGTAATTTCATCAAGATCAACAAGATGCAATCTTGAAAACTGTTTGCGTGGTGTAAGGGCAAATTGATGCCCTTGTTCTTTCAGATGGCTGAGTTTGATGCACAGGAGCCTGACTACTTTTCTGTCTCTGTGTAGCTGTATATGGCCATTGTAAATAATTAAGTAGAAATTTGTTACCCTTTTGTCAAATGTATTTCTGATGTTGCTCTTCCTAGCTTCCATTAAGAAATCCCTTGATTAAATTTTAAAGTCTTAAACAATTTGAGAGGCTGAGAGCATTGGATACAAACTACAATTTGAATGTTTTGCACGGGAAAGTCATATTCTCTTTGGGACTAGGAAAAATAATGCCAGGTATTTAGTATGCAGCTCCATGACTCCATGATTCCTTTTCAAGACATAATATTACAGATTTGATTACCAACCCTGTAGCTGGTCCTTGGAGGTCATTTATTTTCCCAACTACTTTCTTTTTGAGATTTAGAATACATTGCTTAAAATATTTGAAGATATTTTAATTTAAGCAAAATGTGCTTGAAACTAGACATGTAAACTCTTAATTACTCCAACTCCTCACATAATGTGATATAAAGAAAACTGTGAATAAATGCTTACCTTTCTAACTTAAAGCCCACAATACTTCTTTACATTTTATTTATATTTCTAAAAATTTTATAGAATGAAACCAAACAAAGAGAAAAAGAGGTAAAGAGTGAACTATTGTTTTCCTGACTTATGCTTCAGAATATATGAGTAACTTTCATTTTTAATCATATTCTTTGTAAGATGCATGAATATAAAAAGGATTGATATGAATATGTGGCACTTGTGGGGGCATATCATAAATATTACATACTTATTTATTTTGAGAAAAATAAAACAACATTTAAGCCTAGAAGACATATAATTCTAAAAATAATATATGACATTTAGTTTTCTTTTATAATTAACAAAGAAGTAGAGTACACTGTTTAGTATGAGCTGGCATTCCAAAGTAACATAATGATTTTTTTCTGTGGGTTTTTCACTTTCTTTTATGTGGGTGAATGTTACAAGTATTTATTCCTCCTCTCTGTACATCATTTCCCCTTTTGCTTCAATACTAGGGATGAATGAAGTCTATATTTATAGCATTTAGAATGACTCTCCTCGGGAACTTGATTTTCTTGGTGATGCATTCCATTAATAACTCATCTTCTGTTTTGACCACTGTAGCCATTATATTTAAACAGTATATGTGTCTCTTTCTTTCTGGGAAAAGAAAATTAGAAACTTCATGATTATTTATTTATTTAGGGATCTGTTCAGGTTTGAGTTATGTTTTGTATATTATAAACTGTGAACCTAAATAGATAGTGCTAAAAAATAAAATAAAATCACACTACTTTGTTCATTGTTCCCTTCTCTCTACTCCCCAACCTTTGCCTTTCATGAACTTTAAAGAGTTCATGTTCACATCCCATTATTATTATGCTGCATCTGGTGCTTCGTCTTGACTGCTGAACCTTGACAGTGCACACCCAGTTTAAATGTGGATTTGTTGATGCAGAAACAGAAGCTGGCTCTACCTGGCTGCCTCCTTGCTACTATTTCTCTTTAATGAGCTGGGTTCCCCAGGTTGGCTTTGCTCATGGTCCCTGCTGAGGTGCATCCCACGGAGT
The DNA here is from genome assembly GCA_029593785.1 of Cabassous unicinctus. NCBI lineage: Eukaryota > Metazoa > Chordata > Mammalia > Cingulata > Chlamyphoridae > Cabassous > Cabassous unicinctus. The sequence goes on along the minus strand of JAQZBX010001398.1, from coordinate 3,894 downwards.
TGCTTTTTTCTAACATTGCCTCATGTTCTGAAAGAGAAAGAGGGGACAGCCTCAGGTTTGTATCTGGAACTTTTTACTCATATTCAGCCAGTGAGTCAAGCCTTTATCACACTTTCTTCATTAGCAACAATCAAAAAAGAATGATAATTTGTGCTTTGCAGAGTTGCTTTGAAGATTGAAATTGTACATATGTAAATTAGCATGATTCTGATATATAATAGGTTATCAGTAAAGGATTAGCCTCTTTAGTAATGTCTACTAAAATCCTAGTCCCAGATCCTTTGGATAGGGGTGGGATACTCTACTTGCAACTTGGCTATTAAGTTAACACATCAATTTTGAAGGTTTTCCAGAGGCAGTGGTTCACTGCAATGGTTTACAACATTGAAATCACTGGCTTGAAGAGGCAAAGCTTTAAAAATTATTGATGCTTGAGCCCAGAGACTCTGATATAATTGAGCTTGGCCGTGACCATGGAATTGGGCATTTTAAAAGCTCCCCTGATTATTCTAATGTGCAGCCAAGGCTAAGATCCACTGGTGGAGTAGTGTGCCATAGTTCCCTGATGCATTTTCAATTCAACAAGTGCTCCATGAGATATCATGTCCTGCAGTGTTTCTCAAGCTGGGAGGTGTCATCTGCTTGAGGATATTTGGAAATTATAGGTGTTTTGTCTTTCACAGTGACTGGTCATTTTTCACAGTAACTGGCTTTTAGTTGAGGGAGCCAGGAGTGTAAACAACATGCACTTCGGGTGAGAGGCATTGCCCTCGCCCATGGCCAGTGGTGCCCCTCCTGGAAGGACACTGGGATTCCAAAGGAACATTTCTACCATTCTTTCCTCCCTCCCCCTCTTCCTCCCTCCATTACCTCCCTCCCTACCTTCCTTCCTTCCATCCTTTTACAACTTTGCAAGATTTCTTTTTTGTTTTTATTTCTAATTCTCCTAAGTATTATTAGAAAAAACAATTAGAGTTTGAATTTACCTATTCCATTGGAGAGAGGTTAGGATCACTTTAGCCAAGGCTGGAAAGGAAAGGATTGTAGTGTCCAGAGCATGGGGCAGTCATTCTGTGTGCTGCTGTCCTGACAGTCACTCCCTCTACCAATGCTGGCTCAGTAGGTATCTGCTCTATCTACTCCTTCCCATCCTTGCCCTGAGATAATAAGAAAAAAATCCACTAATGTAATCTGTACTCGTCTTCCATTGATTACACAATGTTCCGAGGCTGCCACAGAGTACTGAAACAGCAGTAATAATTAGTACTTATCGAACACCCATTGGGTGCATGCCTAGCACCACATAGTAGACCACTGTGTGACTCTAATAATTCTGCTACTGCAGCCTACAACGGTAAGTATATAGTCAAATAACAGTTTTACATTAGGTGGAAATTAATCTTTTTCCAGTCATGTGATCAAAATTGCATTCTAATTTATAGTTTTTCTGTGCTTATTGGGTTTACAAAGTTTGTTCTTGTTTCTTTCTCTATCACTTTGTTCTAAAATATCCTAGGTAGCTATATTGTCAAATGAAAAAGAACTGCAGCTTCTTTTGGCAATACTATTTAACTATGATGAACTAATATCTAAGCTCACATGCCACACTGGGGCTTTGTGGATGGTGTTCTTAGATGATTATCTGAACCTTTTCTTTGTAGAGTCTGATCACAGAGGCTATATAGAGCTCATGTTACAGGAAACTCTTGTTCCACACATGGAGAAAGGAGTCATATAGCCACACTGGTTGGTAAAAAAGTGCAAGAAACCCATTATTCAACTATTTTTTACCATTTGAGATTTCATTTTGATTTATTCCTTTTTAACTCTTACTGTTCTAAAATCAATTATTAAATGCAGAAAGTGGGTTTGGAAGGTACCAAAAAGGGGTGTTGTGCTGATAAGGAGGTCAATGACCTAAGTATTACATGTTGTGCTTTTTCTAATAATTATGACTCCCTATCTCTAATATACCTGCAAGTAAATCAGTGTAACCCATATTTCTCTAACCAAGAAATTAGGATATGAACAGATAACATTAATTATGACAATGATTTGTAGTAATTTGAGTATTTGTTATAGATGAAGAAATAAATAGTAAAATGGAAACCACTAGGAACATGCTGTTCCATATTTCATAAGAATTAAAATGATTCAATGCTTGTTTTCCTTTTCACTTATTTTAAGTAATTTATAATATGTCATATTGTTGCAAGTGCAAAAAACATGCATTTTTCAGAACACCATTACTGAAAAGATCTTTTTTATTTTCTTCATTCATTTTTAATGAATAGAGTTGAGATGACTTACTGCTTTTGCAATAGACTATCATAAAAAAAAGCTAGCACATAAAGGGATGGCATAATAATCCTGGAACAATCTTCTGTTGCTTTTACAATTGTTAATTTAAATTCTCTGTTAGATACACTACGAAGCCCTTTGGGCAGGGAAGTGACTTTACCAAAATCATTCTACATAAAGATATTGATGAGCATATTTTTTATACAAAGAGTAACACACTTCAATATTTTTTTAGAGCTCCATAGTCAATTGAGTAGAACTTGCTTTTATGTTTCTGTGAACTTTATTAACAGCCTAAATATTTAAATATACAAACTTGTTCATCTGCTTGGCGTGCATTCTACCTTTTCATAAACATCTTCATTTTCCAAACAGTTTACACACTTATTCTGTGTAAGCAATTTATTTTGTTCATGGTGTAAGTAGATGAAAATCCCCTTTGAGCTTCTTTGAGAGATAGAGAAGAGAAGGTATACCCAACTGGTTGAGTGTGTAGAGACTAATTATTAAATGTCCTGTGCTATATTACTTATACATTTTGTATTTTGATGAAAAGATTTTATTTCTGATTGTAGGTGGGTTTTGTAAAAAGACATAATGATTCATTAACTTTATTTAAATGAAATATGAAATTATATTAAAATACAGTGTACTACTCCAGCTTTACATTTATAATACTAAAAAGAAGACTGATCACAATTCTTTTGTAAAAGATGAACTATATTGTAGTCATAAGATATATGTATCTCAACAAGGAAGCACTTTATAATACAGTTTCATTCTGTGTGAGGAAGGAGATGACATTAATGATCTAGGGAAGTATTTTCATTTTGTATTAACTGCAATCCACTTTTGGTTTGAATTAACATATTGCTGCTTGCTAATAAGATATTTTAACGTCTATACACTTTTAGAAATGGAATATGTCTCAGCTGTGTCCCAAGATATATGCTCATACTTAAATTAATGAAATATGTGGCATATCTTGATAGAAACAAGTATTGTTATAATACATTTCTCTCTACACCAGAGATCAAAACTTAACTTTAATTTTCAGTAAAGGTCCTTCAAGAATAGGTATTTAAAAATAACAATTCCCTGAGAGGTTCCTAAAATTGAGATTTTTAAGACAACAAAAAACTTAAAGATCTGGTGAGTGTATGTATAATAAGCTAGATTAAATGAAAAAAGAATGTTTTTATATGTTTATATACGTTTCCATTAGGTTTCCAATGTGACCATCATTAGGAAGTTTTCTGAGAACCTCAGATACAACAAGTCAGTTGGTACCTAAAGCAATGAGAAACAGAGAAAAAAAGTTGCGTATTACCTCGTCTTGGGTATGTAAAGCTAGAAAAAAATTACATTTACATTTGTAATCTTAAGGCACCCGAGTCTTCTCTGAACATCATGCTTTCTCACATTGGATAATATTAACATTTGATTATATCCAGTGGGAAAACTATGACTCCAAATGTATTAAAGATATTTAACTATAGTTTTGGATAGATGAAAAATTTACATTACATCAAATAGGAAACAACAATCTCCTCTTAAAAGTCTCCACATTTCCCAATGTTTCCTATTCTGATA
>JAQZBX010001397.1:68024-83753 GCA_029593785.1 Cabassous unicinctus | reverse complement strand
AAAAAAAAAAAAAAAAAAAAGAATAGTGAGAGGAAGGGAGGTCGTTAATTATATGGTGAAATAGAACTTCCCAGGGTACAAATTCTGCTCCAAGTGGTGAAATGCATTTTGAGGTTGAAAATAGGTTCAGGAAACCACTTTATGCAACAAGGGGAAGTTCAATGAAACTGTCCCATTAAGACATGATTTTCAAAGGAACCACCACATTAATGAAATTATGCTCTAAAGAAATTCACCCCTCAGTTTGTCTTTCCTGTGAATTCAGCTGGGGAAACATGTTATCCATAATAATGGCCTTCACTCAAACATAGCCAAGCAATCCACTGACAGGTATATACCCAAAAGATTTGAAAGCAGGAAATTGAACAGATATTTGCACACTGATGTTCTTGGAAGCATTATTCAAAATTGCCAAAAGATGTAAGCAACCCATATGTCCATCAACCAATGAATGCATAAGCAAAATGTGGTATATAACACAAAGGAATATTATTCAGCCATTTAAAGGAATGAAGATCTGATACATGCAAAATCATAGATGAACCTCAAAGATATAAGGTTGTTTGAAATAAGTCAGATATAAAAGAATGAATAGTGTATGATCTCACTGATTTTAAATAATTATAATGAGCAAATTATCATGAGAAAAAAGAATCTAGGTTGCCAAGCACCAAGGTGTAGGTAAGGAAAGGAGAATCAATGCTTTAACTGTACACATTTTCTTTTTGGGTTGGTGGAAATATTTTGGTGATGGGCGGTGGTGATGGCAGCACAACATTGTTTAACATGGTTGGTGACACTGAATTGTATATTTGAGTGTTTGGAAGGGGAGATGTTGGGTTGAATAGTGTTAGTAGAATGAAAATATAAAAAATAAGTAATGGCTTCCACTAAAATTTCTAGTAATAAAATTGCTCTTTCACAGACTTTTGAGCAATATAAAAATACATAAAATTTCACAAATTTCTATCTCCATGCAATCAGGAAAACACAAAGCTAAGAAATAATATAAAAGTGACCCTTAACTAGTGGTTCCCTTAGCAAATGAAAATATTAAACTGCAAAATTAGATTGAGATGTCCCTCACTTGGACCCTTCCATTTTTTCACAGGGTAATAAGAATATTATATGAAAATACAATAAAAACAATTGAACTTCACCTAGGTACACCCATTCTGTGAATTTTCATTCCACTCATTTCACTATTCAACTTTGTGCTATTCAACTTAACATCATTGTGCATAGTTTGTGAGCTAAGGAATTTTGATATTATTTATGAATTACAAGAGATACAGATTATGTTTGTATCTGGGCATGATAACACTTTGATTGTATTAGATTAAACTGAGACATCTGATTAAATTATGTTAAGATAAGAGCTTTGATTCAACCAAGTCATTAGAATAAAACACAGCTTTGAGTCCCAGGCCCCTTGCTGAGCTGATAAAACAGACCCTCACATGGTATTAGATACAAAGAGAAGATATGCAAAGGATGAAGATGAGCCTGAAAATTTACAGGAGAGCATGTGAAGTGAACAAAGGAACTGAGCCCAGAAAGAAACAAGCCTTAGAGGAAGAGAGATGGGCCATATGCCAGCCTACAGGTGAGATCAGAAGAAGTTGGGACCACAGAGTCTTAAGAGGAAGGAGGAAGGCTGAACAACCACAGACTTCACCTGCTATCCTGCATCAACATGTGGCAACAGCCTTTGTGTTAGGAAGTACCTCTTATGGTACTTTCAGTTGGACTCCTTAGGGCCTTGTAACTCTAAGGTTTTACCCCTAAATAACGGCCCTTTACAAAGCCAACAGATCTGGTCCTTTGCATTAGAATCACTTTGGCTGACTAAAACAAAATTTGGTACCAGAAGTAGAGTGTATTAGTCAGTGTTCTTTAGAGAAACAGAATCAACAGAAGGTGTCTGTAAATAGTATAAGATTTTATTAAATTCTCTCATGTGACCATGGGGATACACAAGTCCAGATTTTGCAGACAAGCTGCAATCCAGAGTCTTCAATGAAAGTATAGTGAAGGTCTTTGATGAGTTTCCAGGAGATGTTGGCTGTCCAAAGATGAGCTGGAAAATACTCTGTGAGTGCTGAAATCACTTCCCTTTTTAAGGCACTCAACTGATTGGGCACAATTACCAGGCTGAATTGACCCATTAGCCTAATCATCACATGAGACATCTTACATCAAAGAGTTGATCTCTGTTTCAGTTGACCAAGGTGGTACTATGAAAGACCAGAGTGCTGACCTTTGAACAATTAGCCAAAACTGGCAGAGTCATCTTCCTGAAAACTCTGGAAAATACATAAAATATTTCAAAGTCTGGGAAATTGCCAAATCAAGAAAAAGCAGCCTGAAAAATGGTAGGATGATTTTGTGGTGTACTTTCTAGTGCCTTCTCCATCCACTCCCCAGTATGTTTTGGAGCCAGCCTGTGTTCCAACTTTAGGTCACTGACCCTGTTCCACATGGAGCACAGTAACATCTAAATCAAAACTGTGGTGCCATTCTATCTGATAGAAGCCCGAAAGACTTAATAAGGAACCAGTCACCAACTTGTCATTTTGGAATTTTCCTGAAGGCAAGGGAGCTGCTTTGTGACAGCTAAAGCTGTGAAAAAAATAATTAAGGGAAAACAGCCTAGGGCAAAGGACTACCTGCATTAATTCATACAATAGAACAACCAGGAGGGTGGGAAAATATTTCAGAGACAGTACAGGGAGAATTTTAGCTCCTATAAAGTGTAAACATGGGAATTCCAATGGATCTGAGCAAGAAAAAGCACAAGAAAAGAAGCAAACTCCATGGCTCCATGCAGGCTCAGATATGACAGAGAAGGCCCTATACTTTACATTTTCTTGATAGGAATGGTCTGATGTAAATCACTAGCCAAATCAATGGCAATTTGCAAAGACTGTGGATGGTGCTGTTTCTTTTTGTCATTGTTGGTGTTATTTTTCTTAGCTCCTGGAACTCAAGAAAATATCTGTCATATTATTATCTGGATACAAATTTAATGAATAGAACACTCAAGCAGTAAATCCTAGAGTTAACACTTTAAAATATTAAAATTTACAGAGTGCAACAAAAGATTATAAGGCAAACAAAGAAACAGGATATGATGGTCCAACCAAAGGAACAATATAAAATTCCAGAAACCATCAATGAAGAGGAACAGATTTTGGACATAATAGACAAAAGCTTTAAAATAAGGATATTCAAGCTCAAGGAGATAAAGGAAACATGGAAAAAGATTTAAAGAATATGAGGAAACCAAAGAATGAACAATGATTATCTCTTTGAGATTCTCAATTGGAACATAAAATAAATCCTGGATTTGAAGCCCACAATAGAGAAATGAAAATTTCCCTAGAGAATTTCCATAAAAGCTTGCTTGTAGAAAAAAGAATCAATAATCATGAAATGAAAACAAATGAAATATTTCAGGTATAGGAACAAAAAGAATAAAGACCAAAAAAAAAAAAAAAAAGCAAAGGACCCTAAGAGACCTATAGGTTGCCATCAAACTTACCAATAGAGGAATTATGGAAATCCCAGAGGGAAAATAAAGAGAAAAGCGGCAGAAGGAATATTCAAAGAAATAATGGCAGAAAACACACCAAGTTTAATGAAAAACATGAATATGCATATAAAAGAAGACCAACAAGCCACCATCAGAACAAACTCAAAGAGAATCACAAACAGACACATACAAATCAAGTTGTTCAATGCCAAGGACAAGGAGAGAGTTTTGAAAGCTGCAAGAGAAAAGTAATGGATTATGTACAAGGGAATCCCAATAAAATAAAATGTCAATTTTTCATCAGAAACCATGGTTGCAAGAAAGCAGTGGGTTAAAATACTTAAAGTGCTCAGAGAAAATAACTGCCCCCAGAAAATTTTATATCCAGCTAAGACTTTCTTTCAATAATGACAGAGAGTTTAAAATATTTACAGATAAAGGCTGTAGCAGTTCATCACCACTAGACTTACCCCATAAGCAGTGCTAAAGGGAGTTCTTAAGACTGAAAAGTATGGACACTAGACAATGTATCAGAATGACAAAATTAAAAGACTTCCAGTAAAAGTAACCATTTGGGTAATTATTAATGCAAGTACCATTACTTGCATTGTGTTGTATTTTTTCATATGTAACTCCACTTTTTACTTCTTATAGGTTCTAAAATCAAAGGCAAAGTAAAGTAATGAGAAATCTATGCTATTGGAAATACAATGCATAAAGATAAAATTTGTAACAAGTACAAATAAAGTGGGAGTTGGAAGAGAATAAGGTCAGTGTATGTGTATGTTACAGAAATTAAATTGATATTAAGTCAACATGATTGTTATAAAGAGTGTGAAATTTTGACCCTAGTGTAGCCACAGAAAAATATACATGGAAAATACATTCAGAAAAAATGAGAAGGACTTAAAGTGGTCCAATACAAAAAAATCAAATAAATATGAAATAAGTCATTCATAAATGAAATGAAGGTCATAAAAAGGTATAAGATTTACAAAGATAAAATAGCAAAATGGCAGAAGTGACTGTAAATATAAATGGATTAAACTCTCAAGGCAGAATACAGAGATTGAAAGTATAGATGAAAAGGCATGTCCCAACTGTATGCTATTTATATGTGGCTCACCTTAAATTCAAAGACACAAGTAGATTTAAAGTGAAAGAGTAGAAAAATAGTAGTGAAAAGAGCTGAAGTAGGTATACTAATATCAGATAAAGTAAATATTAATTAAAAACTATTTTGAAGCAAAAAGGTCACTATACACTGATAAAAGGGAAAATTGAACAAAAAGACATAAAAACTATAAATATGTACATGTGAAATGACAGAACCCCAAATATATGAGGCAAATACTGACAGATTTTAATGGAAACAATGCATTGTTCTTCATAAATAGTAGGATGCTTCAATACATTGAATAGTGGAGAAGATATAGAAACAGAAGATCAATAAAAAAATAGAAGAGTTGAACAATACACTTAACCATGGAGAGCTAATGAAGATAGATAAATGATAGATAGATGATAGATAGAGAGATGATATGGATAGATAGATGATAGATAGATTTATGACAGATAGATAGAACTCTTCATCAAACAGCAGCAGAATACACATTCTTTTCTAGTGCACATGGATGATTTTCCACAATAGGCCATATGTTAGGTCAAAAAGGAAGTCTCAATAGATTCAAAAATCTTGAAATCATACAATATAACTTCCTTAACTAAAATGGAAAAAGCAACCAAATTTAAATAACAGAGAGTAGTGGAAAATTCACAAATAAGTAGAAATTAAACAATATTCATTTAAACAATCAGTCAAAGAATAAATCACAAGGAAATTCATAAATATCTTTAGGTGAATAAAAAGGAAAATAGAACAAACCCAACCTTATGGAATGCAGAAAAAGCAGTGCAAGAGGGAAATATATACCTCTAAATGCTTACATTAAAAAAAGAAAATAAAATGATCTCACATCAGAAATCTAACCTCACAACTGGAAATTTAGGAAAAGAAGAGCAAATTAGACATAAAGTAAGCAGAAAGAGTAAAATAATAAACTATCAAACAGTGATAAGTGAAATAGAGAGAAAAAAATAGAGATAATCTACTATACCATAAATTGAATCTTTGACTAGACTGATAAAGAAAACAAAATCAACAAATGGTGGAGTACAACAGCAACAACAAGAATCAGCAGTATTTCTATACATGAGAATTGAACATTCTGTAGAGGAAATCAAGGAAAAAAGTCAATTACAATACCAAGTAATAGAATGAATTAGCTATGAATAAATCTAACCAAGAATGTAAAAGAAAGACATTACTAAAGGAAATCAAAGAAAACCTAAAATAATGGAAGGAAATTTGATGTTCATGGATTGGAAAGATAAATATTGAGATGGCAATTCTTTACAATGTGATTTACAGATTCTGTGCAAACTCAATAAAAAGAAGGCAATTTCAGGATAAGAAATTGAAATGCCAATCATAAAATGTATTTGGAATGATAGGAGCCCAAAATTAAAAAGTTGTCTGAAAAAGGATGAAGTAAGGGGATCGCATTTCATCATATTAAAACTTGAAACTAAGACACAGTAATCAAAACTGCAGACTTCTGGGAAGATGGTGTACTAGAAGGACACAGAACTTGCTTCTCCTCCAGAAAAATAGCTAGAGGATAGGCTGAAAGAGCCTGGAAAGATCTTCTATGATTTAGGACACCACGCAAAGGTGCTAAGAGGAGGAAAGAACAAAGGAGGGAAATCACAACAGCAGAACTGTGAGTTGATACTAGCAGCCGCTGCTTCTGGCACCCTCACCCACATTAAAGATCCTAAAGACACTTAAGAATTCTCCAGCCTATGGGCCTGCTGCTACAAAGGGTGTTCCAGGGATGTACCAACCCAGGAAGGAGGAGAGAGAGGGACACAGATTAAGGCTAACTCCAATTTTGGCTTACAAATTTGGTCTAATGTGTCCCAGGAGCCCTTCCAGGCCAGGTGGGGCCAGACCATTTTTCACTTCGGAAGCCAGCATGGGGCTAAAGATATAGAACCCTCCCAATCTGTAACTCAACTAACAGGGACTGATTTTTGAGGACTCAGATAGGAGTGGAAATATTTCTGATGCAGGAAAAGGAGGGGGCTGCTAGAGAAGGCTATAGAACTGTCACTGAGAATGTTTGAATTACAAGGCTCTTAACCTCCAGGAAGGAAACTTTATAACATTGATCTAGTGTGAGTTGCAACAAATACACTCTGACCAGGCACTGAACTGAGAGCAACCAAAGAGTGCAATTTGTTGGCTGACCAAGGAAGAGCATGTGAGAAAATTAAAAACAAGTGAGAGGCTTTTTCTGACCTTTATTTCTTCCTTCCTCAAGGCCCTAGGAAGCCAGTCTGTAATCAATTACAGGGCCCAGAGCCCAGTTTTGAGCAACTAACAGGAAAAATCCTAACAACACAGTTCAAGCCAAGAATCAAAAAGGAATGGTAACACACAGCTTTCCACCACTAAATCCTTAGAAAAGAGAAAGAATTGAGCATCTCAGTAAACTATATCTTAATCAGATGCTTAGCCATCACCAAAAGATTATGAGCAATACTAAAAAAACAGAAGACATTGCCCAAGAAAAAGAATATACCAAAGCCCCAGAAGAGACATAGGATTAGAGAGAACAAATTAGTGAACTTCACACAAATTTTCAAAATCAAATTAAGGAGTTGAAAGACAATATGAATAAAGAGATAAATGGCATCAAGAAGACATTTAGTGAGCACAAAGAAGAGTTGGAAAACTCAAACAGAAAAGTAACAGAGCTCATGGGAATGAAAGACACAATAAGTGAGATCCAAAATAAATTAGAGATACAAAATACATTAGAGGGGAGATCAAAGATGGCATCAGTTTAGGAGGGCACTCATTAACTCACTCTCGAAGGATGCTTGATTGGGGACAGGATCCTGCCTGAGGGGTCTGTGCTGGAGGCACACAGAGCAAGAATCTTAGGGACATCAATCTGGAGGGAGCTGGACATTGATGTGGAATGCTGAGGAAAGATTTGTGAGCTTTTCCCCTGCCTGTGGCAGTCGACACAGAAAGCTGAGCCCCACCCTCAGGGAAAAAGGCTGGGAAGAACCACAACTCATGCCAGCAACCCAGTGAGAGGGAGCATACTCTATGAGAAGGAGGGTTCTGGTGGAGGGTCGAGAGGGGTTTCCTTTCTGTGAATTTGGCTGCTTGGAACACCTTGCAGCTTTGGGGAACAAAATAGCTGGCTTTAAGTGATACTAGGCTGAGGGGAGTGGTGAATCTACCGAGGAAGTTTGATCTACCAAACTGCCCAGGGTTATGCCTCACTCCCACCAGCAAACTGGTGGGAGGAAGCATCTCTTGGAGTGGAAGGGTTCTCACAGAAGTTGGAGAGGGGTTTCCTTTCTGTGGGTTTTGTTGCCTGGACCCCCTCATAGCTTTGGGGAGAAAATAAGCCAGCTGGAGGTGGCACTAGGCTGAGGGGAGAGATGAATCTGCTAAGGAGGCCTGATTTACCTAACAGCCCAGTGATACTGAGGCTTGACTCCAGAGGTGGCAGAGTAAGCCAATTTTATCATTCTGCACTGACAAGAATCAGAGCTTCTGCTCCCCTAGGGAAGTCAGGAAGTGGGAAGTGCTTGATTAGTTTCCATGAGACAATTTAGGGTTCCCTCAATGAAGGGGGTGGTTTAGAAGAGGCCTTGTTTTGGGTCCTTTATTTCACACACACACAAAAAAACAGTCACTTTAAAAACAGAAGAAAAAATTTTAACTCAGTTTAATCGCTAGAATCTGCCTCAAAACCTGCAGATAAAACCTTACAGGGCAATTGATTGATGACCACAAGCAGGCTGAGAGGGTCCACAAGGGCACAAGAAGGAACACTGTTCTTCCTTAGCTTTGTTTGATGGCTTGCTTGTGTGGTTGTTTGGTTTTGCTTTGTTTATTTGTTGTCCCTTGCTTTTCTTTCCTCTTTCCTCCCCCCTTCTTTTTATTTTGTTTTTTTTCTCTCTCTTTTTTAATTAGGTGCTGCTAGCTTGTCTCTTCTTTGCTGTGCTTCTTCTTCCATGATTTCAATTCTCTGTCTATATTGATTTTGTCTACCAATGCTATCTCTTTTCCTTCCTTCATCTTTCTGCCTTCTGCTTTCTTTTGTGGTTCTTACATACCATCATTTTTCATTAGCACACAACTTCAAGGATGCCAATTTCTATTCTATCTATTCTGTTTTATTCATTTTTTATTATTATTGAAGTTTTCCTATCACCACTTTCTTTACTCTTCTTTCTCTCTTCATCATTCTGAACTTCTAAATCATTATATATATTTTCCTCTATTTGGATTCCCAGTCTGTCGTAGGTACACCACTTTTTTTCCCTATTACTCTACACTGCCTACATGAGTTCAATATTCATTTTACTAAGTCTTAGATGGCCTTTCTTCTAACTTTTATCAATATTACTATTATCTTTCTTCCTTTCTCACATCTTTAGATTCCTATGGCCCTTATCATTTGCCTTCAAGGGAACATAGAAAGAAGCAAGGGAGTAAAATATGAAGAACAAAGTGTCAAAGAGAAAACTTAGCACACACACAGAACCACCAGCTAAATACAACTCTAGAGCAGGGAGAGAAGCTAATCAACTAAATAAACCCATCAAGACAAAATGATGACTAGAGGGCAACAAAAAGTTACAAACCACCGTGAGAAACAGGAAGACATGGACTAGTCCAATGGAAAAACTAAAATCAGGAAGAGATGCAGAACATTGAACAACTAATCAAAGCTTTCCAAACAAATATCATGGACCAACTGAATAAAATGGAGGAAGAGATTAAGGATATGAAGAAGACACTGGGAGAACATACTGAAGAAATTGTAAACATACATAAAAAGATTACAAATATGATCATGATTAATGGCACAATCCAAGAAATCCAAAAGACACTGGATTCACATAATAGCAGATTTGAACAGACAGAGAAAAGTATTAGCGATGTGGAAGACAATACATGTGAAATCAAACAGATAGTAGAACAGATAGATAAAAAGATGGAAAAAATCCAACAAGGGATTTAACTAACAACGCAAAATGCACAAACATAGGCATTATCAGCATCCCAGAAGGAGAAGAGAAGGGAAAGAGAACAGAAGGAGTGTTGAAGGAAATATTGGCTGAAAACTTCCCAACCCTACTGAGAAAGAGGTATGTATATGTCCAGGAAGCACAGCACATGCAAAAGAGTATAAATCCCAGCAGGCCAACTCCAAGATATATACTTTTCAAAATGACCAAACTCAAGAAAAAGAGAAAATATTCAAGGCAGCAAGAGAAAAGAGAACCATCACATTCAAGGGAAGCACAATAATATTAAGTGCTGATTTCTCATCTGAAACCATGGAGGCAAGAACACAGTGGTATGACATAGTCAAAGTACTAAAAGAAAAAAAGTTCCAGCCATGAATCCTCTATACAGCAAAACTGGCATTCAAAACTGATGAATAGTTCAAAATATTCACAAATAAACAGAAATTAAGACAGTATGCCAATAAGAAACGTGCACTTCAGGAAATACTAAAGGAAATTCTACAAGTTGAAATGAAAATCAGGTGAAAGAGAGTTGGAGGAGAGTGTAAGTACAACTAAAAAGACAAAAATTGAAATAAAGACAACATATGACATACATTAACCAAAAGAAAATATGGCTGAACTAAGAAATTCATTGCCAGTAATAACACTGAATGTTAATGGATTAAAATCACCAGTCAATAGAAACAGATTGGCAGGATGGATAAGTAAATATGATGCATGTATATGCAGAACACAAGAAACCCACCTTTGACCCAGGGATTCAAGGAGGCTGAAAGTGAATGGCTGGAAAACAATTATACAAGCAAACAAAGGCCAAAAAAGGGCAAGAGTAGCTATCTTAATATCAGACAATAAGACTTAAAATGTGAAACTATTGTAAGAGAAAAAGATGGACACTACATATAAGTAAAAGGGGGTAATTGCTCAAGAAGAGAGAACAATCATAAAGATTTATGCACATAATCAAGGTGCCTCAAAATACATGAGGCAAACACTTGAAAAACTAAGTGTAGAATTAAATGCTTCTACAATTATAATAGGATACATTAATACACAATTATCACCATTAGACAATACATCTAGACAGAAAATGAATAAACAAACAAATACTCTGTATTATGCATTAAAGGACCTGCACCTAATGGACATATACAGAACATTACACCCAAATACAGCAGGATTTACATTCATCTCAAGTGCACATGGATCATTTTCCAAGACAGACCCCATAATAGGCCACAGTACAAGTCTCAATGAATTCAGAAAGTTTGAGATTATACAAAGTAATTTCTCTGACCACAATGGAATGAAATTGGAAGTCAGTGAGGTCCAGAGAAACAGACTAGGCACAAAGATATGGAAGTTAAACAACACTCTCTTAGGCAAACAGTTGGTCAAGGAAGAAATCTAAAAAGAAATACATAACTTCCTTGAAGCGAATGGAAATGAAAACAAAACATATCAAAACCAATGGGATGCCACCAAAGCTGTTCTGAGAGGGAAGTTCATAGCCATAAATCCATATATTGAAAAAGAAGAAAGAGATAAAATTGAAGACATAATTGCACACCTGGGGGAATTGGAAAAACAACAAACTAAACCTAAAGGAAGTAGAAAGAAGGAAATAACAAAGATTAGAACAGAACTAAATGAAATAGAGAATAAGAATGCACTTTAAAAAATAAACTAAAACAAAAGCTGGTTCTTCGAGAAGATTAATAAAATTGACAAACCCTTAGCCAGACTAACAAAGAAAAAGAGAGAACAGATGCAAATACACAAAATAAGGAATGAACAACGGGCTATCACTACAGACTAGACAAAAATAAAGAGTATCATAAGAGAATACTTTGAAAAAGTATTTGCCAACAAGAATGATAATTTAGAGGAAATGGACAAATGTCTAGATACTCACAAACAGCCTACATAGATGAAAAAAAAATTGATGAGCTCAACAGTCCAATTACAAGTAAAGAGATAGACTCAATCATTAAAAACCTCCAACTAAGAAGAGCCCAGGACCAGATGGCTTCACAGCTGAATTCTACCAAACATTCTGGAAAGAGCTAATGCCAATTCTGCTGAAACGCTTCCAAAAAATAGAAGTAGGAGGGATATTGCCTAACTAATTCTATGATGCCAACATTACCCTAATACCAAACCCAAGAAAGATACCACAAGAAATGAAAATTACAGACCAATTTCTCTAATGAACCTAGATGCTAAAATCCTCAACAAAATGCTTGCTAATCACATTCAACAACATATCAAAAGAATTACACACCATGACCATGTGGGTTTCATCCCAGGTATGCAATGATGGTTCAATAGAAGAAAATCAATGTATTACATCACATAAACACATTGAAAAAAAAATCACATGATCATCTCTATAGATGCAGAAAAAGCATTCAACAAAATGCAGCACTCTTTGCTGATAAAAACACTGCAAAAGATAGGAATAGAAGGAAACTTTCTGAATATGATAAAGGGTATATATGAAAAACACAAAGCTAATATCATCTTCAAAGGTGAAATACTGAAAGCCTTCCGTCTGAGATTGGGAACAAGACCAGGATGACCAATATCACCACTCTAATTGAACATTATCTTAGAAGTACTTGTTTGAGTACTGAGGCAATAAAAAGATATAAAAGGCATCCAAATTGGAAAAGAAGTAAAAATTTCATTTTTTGCAGATGACATGATCATATATGTAGAAAGCCCTGAGAAATATACAACAAAGCTTCTGAAATTGTAAAGGAGTTCAGTAATGTCATAAGTTATAAGATCAATGCTCAAAAATCAGTAGCATTTCTGTATACCAATAACAAGAAAAAAATACCATTTACACTTGTAACTAAAAGAATCAAATAACTAGGAATAAATTTAACTAAACATGCAAAGGATTTATATACAGAAATATACACAACACTGTTAAAGGACGTCGAAGAAGACTTAAATAAATGGAAGAATATTCCATGTTCATGGAAAGGAAGACTAAACATCAGCAAGAAGTCTATCCTACCCAAACTAATCTACAGATTTAAGGCAATCGCAATAAAATCAACAATGTACTTTTTGAGGAACACGAAAATCAAACTACAAAATATGTTGGAAAGGTAAGAGGCCACAAATCGCCAAAGACATATTGAAAAAGAAAAATGAATTTGGAGGTAGCACACTACCTGAATTTAAAACATGCTACTAAGCTACAGTGCTCAAACTGAATGGCCTTGACACAAGGATAGACCTACAGACCAACGGAACCGAATTAAGAATTCTGATATAAATCCTCACATATACAGTCATCTGATAGTCAACAAGGCCTCCAAGCCCACTCAGTTGGGAAAGAATGGCTTCTTTATCAAGTGGTGGTTGGAGAACTGGATATCCATATCCAAAAAAATGAGAGAAGAACACCATCTCACACCTTATACAAAAATCAACCCAAGATGGATCAAATATCAAAATATAAGAGCCAAAACCATAAAGACCTTGAAAGATAATATAGGGAAGCACCCACAGGACCTTGTAATAGGAAAGAGTTTCATGAACTTCACACCCAAAGCATGAGCAGCAAAATAAAACAAAATAAAAGGCATCTCCTCAAAACTAAAAGCTTCTGCACCCCAAAAGGATGTTATTAAGAAAATAAAAAGGCAGCCTATCTAATGGGATAAAATATTTGGCAACCATATATCTGATAGGAGCCTAATATCCTGCATATATAAAGAAATGGAACACCTCAAAAATAAAAGGACAAGCCACCCATTTTAAAAATGGGCAAGTGACCTGAAGAGACACTTCTCCAAGGAAGAAATATAAATGTCTAAAAAGTACATGAAAAAATGCTTGACATCACTAGCTATTAGTGAAATGCAAATCAATACTACAATGAGATACCATCTTACACCCATTTGAATTTTGGTTATGAAAAATACAGGAGACTATAAGCATTGGAGAAGATGTGGAAGAATGGGAATCCTCATCCACTGCTGGTGGGATTGTTGAATGGTCCATCCACTGTGAAAGACAGTTTGGTGGTTCCTCAGAAAACTAACAATAGATCTTCCGTATGATCCTGCGATTCCACTGCAGGGTATATACCCAGAAGAATTGAAAGCAAAGACACGAACAGATATATGCACACCAATGTTCATATCAACATTGTTCACTATTGCCAAAAGTTGGAATCAACCACAATGCCCAACCAGAGATGAATGGATAAACAAAATGTGGTACATACATACAATGGAATATTACTCAGCTGTAAGAAGGAATAAAGTGTTAACACATGGAATAACATGGATGAATCTTGAAGACCTTATTTTGAGTGAAGCAAGCTATGCATTGAAGGATGAACAGTACATGACCTCACTGATTTGAATTGACAAAAGTGAGCAGTTTCTGAGAACCATTTTCTGAAAGATAGGTTAACAAGGGAGAGAAAGAGAAGAGAAGGTTGGGAACCATCACCCATATGGACATAAGATGTGGTAAAGTGATAGTATATAGTTCCATATTGAAGGATAGAACAGGTGGGTAGTGATACTACTTGGTTTGGTGATGCAGGGTTGACAGGTGGGTATATTAGGAAGGGTGGGTTAGAATAGCCAATTTCCTGGTGGGAGAGATGGAAGGGGGACCAGGTGAACATGGGATTTATGGGTATGAGGTTGAAAGTGCAGGTGTGGGAATATTCTTATGGCAATATGACAAGGTAGTGTCACTGGTTTATGGTGTTGGTTGAGGGGGCATTCAGGATTTGTTGCATCTGGAGTAGTCTTCTGGGGAGAGTGTGAGTGTTCTTCCTGTCATAATGTGTTGTGTTCATGAATGGAGACACGCACGGTGAGTGGGAAGGACCCCCATCATTGGGAGGACTGATTAATCCAGAAACAGACAGGTGGGTGTCTCTTATGAATAATGATGGATCCTAATAGGATAGGACAATCAGCGTGTCAAAACCACTTGTTGCATGTAAACATGAATCTTGTCATCCAATGAGTCATGATAGGAGAGTGTCATGTGCCCCAGAGGGATGGGGAGGGAGGTACAGAATAGACTAAACAGGGTGTAATTAGTGGTCAGGGGAAATGTTCTTCATTACCATACAGTGATGGACCCAGGACATGGTAAATATCATCAAAAATTTTTAAATTGTACCATCTAAATTGTAGACTATCCTGTAAACCTTTGACAATGTTTAGTAGCTATGTTTCACTATGTGTATAACAGTTATAACAATGCTACAATCCACAAACAAAAAGATTTTAATATGGGGTGAGGAAAGTAGGAGGAATCTCTAGTGTTCTGTGTGTGATTTGCTGTGACCTAAAACTTTTTTGAAAATTCAATGAAAATTTGGGAGACACTGGGGAGTGAGGGGAGAAGGTGCAACAGTACAGACTGGACACCAGATAATGCAGTGAGAAAAGGAAAAATTGTTCAAAAATTTTTTTAAAATTTTCCCCATCTTTTGAATGTCCCAATCCTTTAGTTTTATTTTATTTGTAGTGTTTTTTTTAAGTTTCCATATATTGTATGTCTTACATTTAAACTTATCATTATTATTTCATTTTCCTCTTAATTGTATTTGACTATTATATGGGCTTCTCCTTTGAGGAAGCTTGGACCACAGAAGGGTTACAATGGGTGTGGGAGAGGGTAATTGGTGGGGGGTGTCAGGGATGGGGGTTTCATGGGAGGAAGTTCATCTGAATATATATAAAAGATATATAAAATTGTTCAAATGATCAAAAGGTGGGCATGGTCACAGTGAGTGAGAATCACTCAATAAATGAGAATACAGAATTTCCAGACTGGAAAGCGATGCCACATCCTCCAAGGGAGCAGCAACAGTCCCCTAAGTGCAGGGGCAGTGTCTGGCAAAGGAGGATGGTCCACTAATGGGTTTTTGTTATTGATGACTTGCCTGACAAGACTTTGCTCTTGTAGTTAAAACTTAGCCTACTCTTATGGGATGCCTAAGGGTTGCTCAAATGTGGCCTGTCTCTAAGCCAAATTCAGCATATGAATGCATGAACTACACCCCCCCCCCC
>JAQZBX010001397.1:0-67924 GCA_029593785.1 Cabassous unicinctus | reverse complement strand
ACCTCAGTAGGATCTCATAGAACACCAAAGTGGATATCACCCCAACAGAAGGGCTCCTGTGGGCTCTCGAGACACCCAAATCCTATATAAGGGGGGATAGCTCCAGACATTGATGCCTTATCAGGGGGTTATACTTTGAAACCTGTGCTCCTGAGAGTGACAGAGTTGGACTCAAATAAGTCCTCCCTGCACATGGTCCATCATTCCCTTCCATTCAAACCTATATGTGGTGCTGGAGTTTGTAGGTGTACTTCAACAGACTGGAGGCTTTGGTCTGCCCATGTGCCTGCTTTGACTTGGATCTCAGTGGAACTGCAACTCTTACTCGACACCTCAATGGACTCACCCAAGACACCTGGCGAGGAGATGATGATGGACAACAGCCATCCCACGGAATGGAGAGTCTGCAGCTACAGGCAGGATAATTACATCCATCTTATCCATGGGATATAAGCCCCTTGTCACTTGGAGGTGGATTGACATCACCATCCCTGACTCCCTAGGTTTAGGGGGAAAGCTATGGACTAGAGTGGACTTACTGGTGTTCTGTTGAAGACATATAGTGATTCAAGCAATGGAAGAAATTACAACATTGATGTGGAGCCAGTGGTCACTGGACACTTTTGGGGCAGGTAGAGGGAAAAGCAATTGTAATACAGGGGCTTTTTTGGTACTTGGGAATTATTCTGAGTGACATTACAATGGCAGATATAGCTCATTTTACATCAGCATATAACATGCAGAACTGTGTGGGAGAGAGTGTGGTCTACAATGTGAAATATGGTCCATGCTTAATGGCAAAGCCCCAGGATGTGTATATCCATTGGAGGTGATGTGCCACACTAATGAAAACTGTTTATGAGGAAGATTGTTGGAGATGTGGGAGGTGGGGAACATGGGAATCCCTGTAAGTTTTGTGTAACATTTATGTAGTCTAAGGATATTTTAAAATATTTTTAAAAAATACATTAAAGGCATACAGCAGCAGAGTTGAAATGAGGAAAGAAAGAATAAGTGATACCAAAGACAAAAAAAAATTGAAAATAGAATTGACAGAGAGAGAAAAGAATGGGAAAAATTGAGATGAAAGACAACACAACATGCAAATCCATGTGTGTCATGGGAGTTCCAGAAGGAGAAGAGTAAAGGAAATGGGCAGAAAGAGTATTTGAAGAAATAATAGCTGAAAATTTCCCAATTCCTAAAAAAAGAAATGAAATTACACATCCAAGAAGCAACCTGTACCCCAAAATGAATAAATCTGCATAGACCTACTCCAAGACACATACTACTTAGAATGTGAACTGTCAAAGATAAAGAGAAAATTCTCAAAGCAGCAAGGGAGAAGCAAATGATTATGTACAATGAATGTCCAGTAAGAATTAATCCAGATTTCTCTTCAGAAACTATGTGGGCAAGAAGACAGTGGTATGATACAATTAGTAAAATGAAAGAGAAAAACTGTCAGCAGAGAATTCTTTATCCAGCAAAATCCTTCAAGCACAAAAGTGAGTGTAAAATATTCACTAACAAAGAGAAACTAAGAGAGTTTGCAAAAAAAAATCTAACTTTGCAGGAAATATTAAAGGAAACTTTAGAACCTGAAATAAAAATACAGAAGACAGAACTCTGGAGGAGAGTGTAGAAGAAAGAATAGAGGAAGGATAACCAAAAGAGTAAAAAGACAGACAAGAATATGATACAGCATAAGAAAACCAAAGAATAAAATGGTTGAAGTAAATAATGAATTTACAGTAAATAATATATTGGATGTGAATGGATTAAACTCCTCCTGTCAAGACACAGGGTGACAGAATGGGTAAAATCATGACTCATCCATATGCTGCTTACAAGAAACCCATCTTAGACCCAGGGATACAAAACAGCTGAAAGTGAAAGGTTAGAGAAAGATACTCCATACAAAAATTAACCAAAAATGTTCAGGAGTAACTATACTAATATCAGACAAAACAGACCTTAAATGCAAAAAATTTATAAAAGATATAGAAGACAATTATATATTAATAAAAGGGACAATCCACCAAGAATCTATAACAGTCAAAAATTTCTATGCACCTAACCAGGGTGCCCCAAAATACATGAGAAAAGCTCTGGCAAAACTGAAGTGAGAAATAAACATCTCTACAATAATCTTAGAAGACTTCAACATCCCACTCACATCATTAGACAGAAAAGCTAAACAGAAGGTCAAAATGGAAACAGAGTACTTGAACTATATGATAAACGAGTTACACCTAACAGACATATATACGACACTGCATCCAATCTAAGCAGGATATATATTCTTCTCAAGTGTCCGGGGATCTTAATCCAGGAAAGAATACATGTTAGGGCAAAATGCAACTCTCAATAAATATAGAAAGATTGAAATTATATAAAGCTCCTTTTCAGATCATAATTAAATGAAACTAAAAATCAATAATAACCATTTGAAAATGTAAGGCATTTGTTATCTCCTTTGAAAAGTACAGTCTATAAACATGAGAGACCCCAATGATTTCAATTCCTGGTGAATGCAATTGGTTCAACAAATTCTGTACAATTTTTTTTAATATTAATTAAATAATGGTAACTATGGAAACTGGGAGAATAATGATGTTAGTTCCAAATGTTTTTCTCTGATTATTCAACTTGGAATAAGCCCACTTTTGATTCTGTAATTTAGAGGAGATCATTGTGAATTATTTCATCAATCTATAATCTATTGCTAACCAGCTGTAGTATTTCTGTCACAGAAAGCACTTCAGATTGGTCTTAAAATTCTGAGTTTGTCTCATGTATATAGGGATTCTGAGGCAATTACCCATATGAAAATTAATGCTGTTCTTTCACATTTTATTAGTTTGAAAGTATTTGCAATAAAACAAAAGTTATTCTTACAGTAAAAAGGAAGGCTGACAGCACACAGAAAAAGTTCCTCACAACAAAATGATGCCCAGTCCCCAACGTGAAATTCTTTCCCAATGGCATGCAGTTGCCCCTGCCCACCACTAAGAGGGAAAAACACATCTTTAGGTTGAACAAGGACACAAAGCCTAATTCAAATCTTCCAGAGATGTCAGGCAGAGTGGCCCACAGGTTTCAAGAGATTCATTGTCCTGTCCAAGGGTACAGCTGTCCATCTCAATGCACAAAGGAGAAAGCACAGCTTCCAATTTGAAGAGTAACAAATGGAAGCCCTGAATACAGAAATAGGCAAATCCAAAACTTTTGTGTGTGGCTACCAGCACCACATGTTTGTAGATTTTTTTTTATTGAAGTGTACAATTCATATCTGAGCATGTAGCAACATTATATGTATAGTAAAAGCAGGCAACTCACAAAATAAACATACAGAACATCATACAGGTATCCCACACATCACACTCCAATAGCTCCTTGCTCAGTGGTGATACATTTGTTATAAGCTAAGCCAAAGCATCGTGAAAATATGATTACTTGCTGTAGTCCGTACGTCACATTGTGTATATTTCCCTCAACTCACCCTATTTATTCTACAAATCAATTTTAAAGAGATTTGATAATAAATAATTCAATTAAAACAAAGGGTATAATTCATGGAATTAGTTATAATCACAGAGCTTCCTGTTCATCATTTCAATCATTAGTAAAGCATTGTCATTATTTGAATAATAATAATCAACAAAAACCGGATGCAAAAACTCACACAGAAATGACCACTCTCTCAATCTCGTCATTTCCTCTGCTCTACAGAGTTGCTGTTTTTGACTATTCTTGCATTAATATTTATTAGCTTTTTATACTGTTTTTTTGAGATATATTCCCATATCATGTGGTCTAGTCAAAACTTAAAAGGAATGTTCTTTTTAAAAAGCAGTTAATAAGACCTTTAATGTACAATTGTAAATCAAAAGAGAAAAGAGTTTGAAAGAAACAATAAATTCTTACAGAGAGTGTAAGTGACCTACCGGTAACCTTGGCATGCCATGGCCCTATCTTACCCTGTCCGATGATCTCGATCAGGATCATTGGCTGGAGAGCAGCTCTCCTTCATGTGGGGCTAGGCAGTCGGTCGCTCTGTCAGGCATCTGCAAAGCAGGAGGCTATTTAAGGGATAGTGTACACTGGGGTGGGGAGTACTTCAGAGTAATGCAGGGAGGGACAGGGTCAGAAGGCATGACTTCAAAGGACATCCCGGGATGAACCAGACATGAACACATCACTGTGCACCCAAGGCCAGGTGTGTGTGTTGGGGTGAGGGGTCGGTTAAGGCCCTGAGTTCCTGTGGGGTTCCTGGCAGAACCATGGACAATACTGTTAACAGAACACACAATATGTACTTCCCTTAAAACATCCAAGAAACTCACTTTGAGGATGTGCCATGTAACCCTGCATGCAGTAGGGCTATAGGGACCTAGCATGAACCTCATCCAAGAAAACCTCCTGCAGGTACATTGTGGGAATCTCCACCCAGACACCACCCCTCTCCTGGATCCAACTGGGTGGCATTTCCCAGGCAGCACTGTGGTTTCTCAGTGGCAGCTGTTGGCTTACTATGCTCCTTATGGAACTGGGTCATAGACTTGCAGGAGCACAGACCACTCATCAATGGGCCAGAGTTTTCAGGACAATGGATCTGCCAGTCTTGGCTACTTCATAAAACCTTCCATGAGGGAATGGAAACTGGAACCTCAGGAATCTGAATGCCCTACTACACAAGGTGGAATGGACACATGTTATAAAATCTAGAAGACCATACATGCTTTGTGAGAGACAGAGAAAGAAAATAAAGAGAAAGTGGCAGAAAAAATATTCAAAGATATAAAGGCAGGAACCCTCTCAGAAGTAATGAAAGACATGTATATGCATAATCAAGGAACACAAAGAATCCCATACAGGATAAAATCATAGAAAACCATGCTCAGACACATTGGGATCACACAGTAAAGTGTCATGGACAAGGAGAGAGTTCTGAAAACTGCAAGACTAAAGCAACATGTTTTACTCAAATGAGTTCCAATAAGAATAAGCAACAATTTCCCAACAGAAATCATGAAGACAGAAATGAAGAAGGCAAAAAGGCAAATTAAGATGAAATATTTAATGGTTGACAGAAAATGATTCACCTCTCATAATATTATATCTAGTGAGACAGGCTCTTGAAAATGAGGGATAAATTAATATGGCATTAATTTATCAAAAAATCCTCAGGGAGTCTGTCACCACTTGTGCTGCCATAGAAACAATTTTAAGCAAGTTCTTCAGACAGAAATGCTAGGGCCCTCATCAGTGGGTCAAATTACATAAAAATTTAATATCTCTAATAATCTCAACCTTTGTTGTAATTATAAATACCATCAAGAATGTATTGGGGTTTTGGTATGTAACTCAATATTTTAAAATATCTAAGATTCAACTGCGTAAATGTTAAAAATACTCTATGGTTTGGTATATACAGTGTATGAAGTCAGAGTAAGTAACAATTACAATAAAAAGAGGGGTTACAGAAGGGAATAGGTAGAGTATATGTGTATATGGACCACTGTTAACTCTATACTAAGAAAATATTGGTTCATCAAATGTAACAAATATATAATAGTAACATAAAATGTTAATGATAAGGAAATCTAGGTGTTCAGGGGATTATATGGGAATTCCATTCATTCTACATGATTTTTCTGTAAACTATAAGAGCTCTAATTAAAAATAAATCTGCTCCCTAGGACCAAAAAAGCACTATATAATGATGAAGGGGTCAATTAAAGACAAAGACAACAAGTAAATATATATATGGGAAGCATTATATAGATAGATAGATAGATATTTACATATACAACAAAGCTATAAAATATATGAAGCAAAAGTTGACAAATTGAAGGGAGAAATTGATAGTGTAAATTGACAAATTGGAGAATTCAATAAACCACAATAAAGTGTCACTGCCCACTAATGTAGTGACATTTTAGATAGAATATCAAGAAGAAAGAGTGGAATATAAAGTGTTGAAGATGAGGAATAAAAGAGGGGATATACAGAAATTCTCTATTTTCTGCAATAATTTTTTGATAAACCAACAGCTCTACTACCAACATGAATATAATGAAAACAACTACTAAAATCATGAAGAAAGTTGTTTCAAGAGAAAAATAAACTTCAGAAAAAATTTCCCCTAAAAATGAGCTTGAGAACTTCAAAAACTTAATGATCTGTCTGAGAGGATTGGAGATATTAATAAATGTGGTTTATTTTAGAATTGGAAATTATTCTGTGAACAAATATTTTCCAGATGTACCTACTTGAGGTTACATATCTATTAGAATAAAAATGTATTTTAAAAAAAATCGGGGAAAGAGAATATAAGGCCAGGTTAGTTTTAATATAATCCATTTTAAGATATACACCATAGAGGAAGAAACATTTAAATGCTAATAAATATTCTGACATAATTTAAAACAAGGATGACTTAATTCTCCTTTGTGTATATTTTTTATTTTTTCATTAATTTTTTTTATATTTTAAAAGATGCTTAGATTACATAAATGTTACACAAAAATTACAGGGATTCCCATGTTACTCACCTCCCACACCTCCCATAACCTCCCACATAAACATTCTTCATTAGTGTGGCACATCAACTACAATGGATATACACATCCTGGGGCTTTGCCACTAAGCATGGACCATACTTCACATTGTAGACCACACTCACCCACACAGTTATGCATGTTATATGCTGATGTAAAATGGCCTCTATTTGTCATTGTAATGTCACTTAGGATAATTCTGAAGTCATGAAAAATCTCCTGTATTAAAACTATTTTATGCTCTCCCTGCCCTGAAAGCATCCAGTGGCCACTGGCTCCACCTCAATGTTGTATTTTCTTCCATTGCTTTAATCACAATATGTCTGCAACAGAATACCAGTAAGTCCAATCTAGTCCATAGCTCTTCCCCCAATCTTGAGGAGTCTGAGATGGTGATGACCACTCCACCTCCAAGTGAGAGTGGGCTTATATCCCATGGATAAGATGGATGGGATTATCCTGCCTGCAGCTGCAGACTCTCTCCATTCACTGGGATGGCGGGTGTCCATCATCATCTCCTCACCAGATGACTTGGGTGAGTCCATTGAGTTGTAAAGTAGGAGTTGCACCTCCACCGAGATTCCCTCCACAGCTGACACATGGGCAGACCAAAGGCTCCAGTCTCTGGAAGTATACCTACAAACTCCAGCACCACATATAGGTTTGAATAGAAGGGACTGATGGACCATGTGCAGGGAGGACTTATTTGAGTCCAACTTTGTCACTCTCAGGAGCATTGATTCCAAAGTATAGCCCCCTGATAAGGCATCAATCTCTGGAGCTATCACCCCTTATATAGAACCTGGGTGTCTCCAGATCCATCAGGAGCCCCTCTGTGTGGGATGATATCAACTTTGGTGTTCTATGAGATCCTACTGAGGTGTGTGTAAGCGTCACCTCTGGGATGACCTACAGACATTCTTTGCAGTCTCTTAGCCATATGAACGCATTTGCCTTTGCCTTTCCCCCATTTATTCAAGGCCTTTTGCCAATAGTATTGCCAGTTGGCACTTGGTATTAATTCCTCATTGCCAGGGAAGTTTATCCCTGGGCATCATGTTCCATGCTGGGGGAAAAGTAATGCATACATGTGCTGAGTTTGGTTTAGAGAGGGGTCACATTTGAGCAACAAGGAGGTAACCCTTAGGCACCCCATAACTGTAGGCTAAGTTTCAATTAGAAGAGCAAGACTTGTAAGGCTACTCATCAATAACAAGAACCCATTGTGGACCATCCTCCTTTGCCAGACACTGCTCCTGCGCTAGGGGGACTGTTGCTGCTCCCTTGGAGAATGTGGCAGAACTCTCCAGGTTAGAAATTCAGTATTCTCTCATTTATTGAGTGATTCTCCACCCACTGTGACCATGCACCACCCCTTGATCATTTGAATAATTTTTTATATGCTTCTTGTATATTCACATGAACTTCTTCCCATGAAATCCCCATCCCAGACATCCCACACCTATGATCCTCTCCTGCCCCCATTGTAACCCTTCTGTGATCTAAATTTTCCTTGACGATGAAGCCCATATAATAGCCAAATACAATTAATAGGTAATGAAATAATAAAGACAAGGTTAAATGTAAGAAATAAAATACTTGGAAACTTAAAAGGAAAACCACTAAAGATAAAATAAAATTAAAGGATTGAGATATTCAAAAAATGGGGAAAAAATTTAAAAACTTTTATTTTAAACATTTTTTTTAATCACTGCATTTTTGAGTGTCCAGTCTGTACCGTGGCACCTTCCCCCTCAAACTCCTGTGTCTCCCAAATTTTCATTTAATTTTCAAAGAAGTTTTAAGTCACAGCAAAGTCATAGACAGAATACTAGAGACTCTCATATACCCAACCTCCTCCCCCTTCCCTCTCCCTATATTAATACTTTTTTGTATGTGGATGGTAGCATTGTTATAACTGTTACACAGATAGTGAAATATACCTACTAAACATTGTCAATGGTTTACAGTATAGTTTACAATTTAGATGGTACAGTTCAATAATTTTTTATGATATTTACCATGTCCCGTGTCCATTACTGTAAGGCAATGAAAACATTTCCCCTGACCATTAAAATACCCCCTGTTTGATCTTTTCTGTTAAATCCTCCCCATCCCCCTGGCGTACAGAACACCCTGCTGTCTTGACTCATTGGATGACAAGATTCATAGTTACATGCAAGAAGCAGTCTTGACACTCTGATTGTCCTCCCCTATTAGGATCCACCCTTGCTCCTAAGAGACAGCCACCTGTCTATTTCTGCATGAATAGGCCCTAACAAAGTCGGGGTTCCATCTCCTTCCCACTCACCATGTGGGTCTCCAATCCCTGACACAACACATTATGACAGGATGAACATTCACACACTTCCCAGAAGCCTAATCCAGATGCACACCTTTCTGAATGCCCCCCCATCTAACAACCTAAACCAGTGATACTACCTTGTCATATTGCCATAAAAGCATTCCCATGCCTGCACTTTCAACCTCATACCCACAAATCCCATGTTCATCTGGTCCCTCTCCTTTCTCTCCAACCAGAATCCTAGGAATTCTAACCCACCTTTCCTAATCTACCCATCTGTCAACCCTGCACCACCAAACCCAGCAATATCACTACCCACCTGACCTCTCCTTCAATATGCAACTATACTCTATCTCTTTATCATGGATTATGCCCATATGACTGATGGCTCACAACCTTCTCTTCTCTTTCTATCACTTGTTAAGCTATCTTTCAGACAATGGTTCTCAGAGATTGCTCACTTTCCTCAATTCAAATCAGTGAGGTCATATACTGTTCATCCTTCAATGCTTGGCTTGCTTCACTCAACATAAGGTCTTCAAGATTCATCCATGTTATTCCGTGTGTTAGCATTTCCCTAATAGCTAATGATGGTGAACATTTTTTCATCTGCTTTTAAGCCATTTGTATTTCATCATTGGAGAAGTGTTTTTTCAGGTCACTTCTCCATTTTTTAAATGGGTTTTTTTTCTTTATATTTTTGAGGTGTAGGATTTCTTTATATATGCAGGATATTGGGCTTCTATCAGATATATGGTTGCCAAATAATTTCTCCCATTGCGTAGGCTGCCTTTTTATTTTATTAATAAAATCCTTTGAGGTGCAGAAGTTTTTAATTTTGAGGAGATCACATTTATCTATTTTTTCTGTTGCTGCTTGTGCTTTGGATGTGAAGTTCATGAAACCATTTCCTATCACAAGGTCCTGTAGTTGCTTCCTTACATTATCTTCCAGGGTCTTTATAGTCTTGGCTCTTATATTTAGATCTTTGATCCATTTTGAGTTGATTTTTGTATAAAGTGTGAGATGCTATTACTGTCTCGTTCTTTTGGATATGGACATCCAGTTCTATAAGTACCACTTGTTAAAGAGGCCATTCTCTCCCAACTGAGTGGGCTTGGTGGCCTTGTCAAATGTCAGGTGACTGTATATGTAAGGATCTATACCAAAACTCTCAAATTGTTTTCACTGTTCATTAGGTCTATGCTTGTGCCAATACCATGCAGTTTTGAGCACTGTAGCTTTGTAGTATGTTTTAAAGTCAGGTAGTGTGATACCAGCAACTTCATTTTTCTTTTTCAATATGTCTTTGGTGATTCATGGCCTCTTACCTTTCCAAATATATTTTGTAGTTAGTTTTTCCAGTTCCTTAAAAAAATACATTGTTGATTTTTATTGGGATTGCATTAATCCTGTAGATTAGTTTGTGTAGCATAGACATCTTGATGAGATTTAGTCTTCCTATCCAACAACAGGGAATATTCTTCCATTTATTTATGTCTTCTTTGATTTCCTTTAACAGTGTTGTGTAGTTTTCTGTAAATAAGTCCTTTGCATCTTTAGTTAAATTTATTCCTAGGTATTTGATTCTTTTAGTTACTATTGTAAATGGTATTTTTTTCTTGATTTCCTCCTCAGATTGCTAGTTATTGGTGGACAGAAATGCTACTGATTTTTGATCATTGATCTTATAGCCTGTGATATTACTGACCTCCTTTATAAGTTCTAGGTGCTTTGTTGTAGATTTCTCAGGGCTTTCTACATATAGGATCATGTCTGTGAATAATGAAATTTTTACTTCTTCTTTTTCAATTTGGATGCTTTTTATATCTTTTTCTTCCCTCAGTGCTTGAGCAAGTACTTCTAAGACAATGTTAAATAGGAATGCTGATAGTACACATCCTTGTCTTGTTCCTGAACTCAGAGGGAAGGCTTTTAGAATTTGACCATTGAAGATGATGTTAGTTTTGGGTTTTTCATATAAACCCTTTATCATATTCAGAAAAATTTCTTCTATTCCTATCTTTTGCAGTGTTTTTATCAGGAAAGGGTGCTGTATTTTATCAAATGCTTTTTCTGCATCTATAGAGATGATCATATGATTTTTTTCTTTCAATCTGTTTATGTGTTGTATTAAATTGATTTTCTTATATTGAAACATCCTTGCATACCTGGGATGAAACCCACTTCATCATGGTGTATAATTTTTTTATATATTGTTGAACGCGATTGGCAAGTATTTTGTTGAAGATTTTAGCATCTGGGTTCATTAGAGAAATTGGTCTGTAATTTTCCTTTCTTGTGGTATCTTTGGCTTTGGTATTAGGGTAATATTGGCATCACAGAATGAGATCGACAATATTCCTTCTACTTCTATTTTTTGGAAGAGCTTAAGCAGAATTGGTGTTAGCTCTTTCCAGAATGTTTGGTAGAATTCAGCTGTGAAGCCATCTTGTCCTGGGCTCTTCTTACTTGGGAGGTTTTTGATGACTGATTCTATCTCTTTACTTGTAATTGGACTGTTGAGTTCATCAATTTCTTCTTTCATCAAAGTAGGCTGTTTGTGAGATTCTAGGAATTTGTCCATTTCCTCTAAATTGTCATTCTTATTGGCATATAATTTTTCAAAGTATCCTCTTGTGATACTCTTTATTTCTGTGGGGTCAATAGTGATATCCCCATGCTTATTCCTTATTTTGTGTATTTACATCTGCTCTCTCTTTTTCTTTGTTAGTCTGGCTAAGAGTTTGTCAATTTTATTGATCTACTTGAAGAACCAACTTTTGGTTTAGTATATTTTTTCTCGTGTATTCTTATTCTTTATTTCATTTAGTTCTGCTCGAATCTTTGTTATTTCCTTCTTTCTACTTCCTTTAGGTTTAGTTTGTTGTTGTTTTTCCAATGCCTCCAAGGGTGCAGTTAGTCCATCAATTTTAGCTCTTTCTTTTTTAATTTATCTATTTATGGCTATGAACTTCCCTCTCAAGACATCTTTGGATGAATCCTATAAGTTTTGATATGTTGTGTTGCATTTTCATTAGTTTCAATGTATTTCCTGATTTCTTTTGAGATTTCCTCCTTGACCCACTGTTTTTCTAAAAGTGTGTTGCTTAATTTCCATATATTTGTGCTTAATCTCTTTCTCTGGCCCTTAGTGATTTCCAATTTCAGTCCATTGTGGTCAGAGAAATTACTTCATATAATCTCAACATTTCTGAATTCATTGAGAGTTTGTACTGTGACCTATCATGTGGTCTAACTTGGAGTATGATCATTGTGCATGCAGGAAGAATGTAAATCTTGCTGTATTTGTGTGTAGTGTTCTGTATATGTCTATTAGGTCCAGGTGCTCTAATATATTGTTCAGTCTTTGTTTCTTTATTGATTCTCTGTCTAGAGATTCTGTCTAATGGTGATAATGGTGTATTAAACTCTCCAGTATAATTGTGGAGGCATTTATTTCTACACTTAGTTTTCCCAGAGTTTGCCTCATGTGTTTGGAGGCACCCTGGTTAGGTGCATAAATGTTTATGATTGTTCCCTCTTCTTGAGTGATTTCCCCTTTTACTTATATATAGTGTCCATCTTTTTCTCTTACAATAGTTTTGCATTTAAAGTTTATTTTGTCTGATATTAGGAAAGCTACTTCTGCCCTTTCTTGGCTATTGTTTACTTGTAAAATGGTTTTCCAGCTATAAACTTTCAGCCTCCTTGAATCCCTGGGTCAAAGGTGGGTTTCTTGTAGGCAGCATATAGATGGATCATATTTCCTTACCCATTCTGCTAATCTGTGTCTCTTGAGTGGTGAAATTCATCCATTAACATTCAGTGTTATTACTCACAATGAATTTCTTACTTCAGCCATATTTTCTTTGGGTTAATGTATGTCATATGTTGTTTGTATTATTCTTCTTGTCATTTTTTAGATGTTTTTGCCCTCTCCTCCAACTCTCCATTGTTTTTTCCTTTCAACTTGTAGAACTTCCTTTAGTATTCCTTGAAGTGCAGGTTTCTTATTGGCATACTCTCTTAATTTCTATTTATCTGTGAATATTTTGAACTCTCCATCACATTTGAATGCCAGTTTTACTGCATAGAGAATTTGTGGCTGGAAGTTTTTTTCTTTTAATACTTTGACTATGTCATACCAATAACTTCTTGCCTCCTTGATTTCAGATGAGAAATCAGCACATAATTTTATTGTGCTTCCCTTATATGTGATGCTTCTCATTTCTCTTACTGTCTTGAGTATTTTCTTTTTGTCTTGAGCATTGGACATTTTGACAAGTTTATGTCCTGGGGCTGGCTTTTTGGGATTTATACTGTTTGGGGTGTGCTGTGCTTCCTGGACTTGTACATCCATCTCTCTCAATAGGGTTGGGAAGTTTTCTGCCATTATTTCCTTCAACACTCCTTCTGTTCCCTTTCCCTTCTCTTCTCCTTCTGGGATGCCTATAATGCATATGTTTGTGTGTTTTGTGTTGTTGGTTAAATCCCTGAGTCCCTGCTGGATTTTTTCTATCTTTTTATCTATCTTTTCTAGTATCTGTTTAATTTCAGAATTATTGTCTTCCACATCACTAATTCTTTATTCTGTCTGTTCAAATCTGCTGTTATGTGAGTCCAGCACCTTTTTGATTTCTTGGATTGTGTCATTGATCATTTAGAGTGGAAGTTCAGGGAAAGACAAAGAAAGAAGGAAAATGGAAAAAAATGTCCAGAAGACCTTTTCAGATCGGGTACAAGATCATTAGAGTCTACTCTGCTTAACCAGAAAAAAGGGTTCTGGCTAATTTTGTCTACCTGGAATTTGGCCATCATGACTGTTATGCTTGAACCAGAATGCTCTCAAGGAATTACAAAAAATAATAAGCAGTCAGAGGTGTACTCAAAAGACACAGAATTTAACAAGAAATCAATGCCAACAGGATTACTAGAAAAACCTCCATGTTTGCAAAAGGAGCTCCTGGCATCTCAGTCAGCCAAGGGTCAAAGAAGAAATGATCACAAAAAAATGAGAAAATGTTTGCACCTCAGAGATGATACAGTCTATTGAAACCCATGTGACACCAGATATATCCTTGCTTACCCAGGGATGGAAAACTTATCCAGGAATTCTAAATTATCCTGCAGCCCTTGGTTTCAACATTTCTTTCTGCAGAACAGGGTGAAACCAGTAAGAAAAGGCTTGGCCTTGATACTGTGGTTCCATGGAAATGTGACCACTAGATGGCACTGGTTGTTTGGCATGGTGATTCAGCTCACCCTTCCTCCACCATGAGAATCCCTGGAGGGTGTGGGTTGAACATATCCACTGCCCATTGTTTTGGGGCAGGGGATCAAGGAGGCAGATGGGAGTGAATCTTTAAATATAATTCTCCTAAAATGAAGACCAGGCTGAACAGAAGATGCAGGTATGAAATAAAAAAGGCTCTCTTATGAGAAACAGGGTCACAAAACTAATTCTGCTTTGAGGTAGTGGTCCAAACATACATGTTTTCTGAGTAAACCAAGAGTCAAACTCATGACAATGGGGGGAAAGTAGTAAACACATGAGAAGCCATGAAAAACAGGCAGCCTCCAAACCAAACCTTACATGTTGGAAGTGGAAGACAATGGACAATGTGTGCCAAACATTCACTATGAACCATGGTTCACAGAAAGCCTCTCTGATTAGTCTCATAATTCTTTGTGATTTTCTCCTGTATAGAGGGATTCTGAAGCAGTTAACCATATGTAAATAACTGCTGTGAGGTCACATTCTACTTCTTTGAAATCATTTGAATTAAAATTAAATTTATTCTCACAGCAAAAACCAAGACTGGAAGCTCACAGAAAATCTCCCTCACAAAAAAATTATGCACATTCCCCAACCTCTGACTGTGTGTCAATGGCATCCAGATGACTCTGTACACCACCAAGAGGGAGAAAACATCTATAGGCTGAATAAGGACACAAACCCAATTTGGCTATTCCCCAGATGTCAGGCAGAATGATTCATAAGGGTAAAGAGATGCATGGTCCAGTCTGAGAGTAGAAACATCCATCTCAATGCACCCATGAGCACACCCTCTGAATTTAAAAAGCATAAAATGAAAGCCTTAATAGAGAAATAGGCAAATACAAGACTTTCATGTGTGACTATCAACACCCTCTGATTTGAAAAATATTTTTTATTGAAGTGTACAATTCATACTTGAATGTACAGCAAAATTATGTGTATAGTAAAGGCTGGGACTTTCAAAGAAACATGGGTAACATCATTAAGTACCCCATACATCACCCTCCACCAACTCCTGAGTTTGAGTTGAAACAGTTATTAAAAACTAGGCAAGAGCATCTTGAAAATTTAACTACTAACTGTAGAACATATCTCCCATTGGGTGTATTTCCCCCAAACCACCCTATTGTTTTCTACAAATCTTTTTTATAGAGACTTAATAATAAAAAAGTCACCTGAGGAAAAGTGTACAGTCCATGGTATTTGCTGTAATCAAAGACATTTGTGTTCATCAATTCAATCATTATTAAAGCACTTTAATTAATTCAATAAAGGAACCAACAAAAACCAAACACAAAAACTCACACATAAAAGTCTCCCCTCACAGTCTTGCCATTTCCCCTGCTATACACAGTGGCTATTTCTGGCTATTCTTTCAGTAATATTTATTACCTTTGAAGCCATTTTATTGAGATATATTCCCATTCCATGTGTTCTAGCCAAATCCTAAAAGGAATGTTTTTTTTTTTATTCAGTTAATAAGACCTTTAATATAAAATTGAAAAATGAAATTGGAATGAGTTAGAAAGAAATTACAAAATTTAAAAGACAGTGTAAGCAATCATCCACTAAGCCTGGAGCACGATGGGACTGTGCTACTATGGCTGCCAGTTTCCACCGTGTTCCTTGTGTGATGAGCAGCTCTGCTTGAACCGGGATTTGGTGGCCAATGGCTCAGGCAGCAGGGGTGCAGGAGGCTGCTGATGGGATGGCCCCCACCCGGGTGGAGTGGGGAAAAAGGTAGATGGCTGTGAGGCCAACTCAAAAGGCATGACTTCTAAAGGACATCCCTGGGGGCAGACCTGATGCGAACACACCTCTGGTTGCCCAGACTGTTTGTGTGAGGGCTACCTTTAACCCCCTGGGTTCTTGTGGAGTTCCTGGCAGAACCGTTGTCAACATTATTGACTGGACCCAAACATCCCATTCCATAAAATCACCCAAGAAACCAACTCTAGGCCTGTGCCAGAGACCTGCATGCATTAGGGCCATGGGGACCTGGCATAAACTGTAAACAACAAAACCTTTTGCAGGGACATTGTTGGTGTCTCCACCCTGACCCCACTCCACTCATGGAGCCAAGCAGGCATGATTTCTCAGACAGTGCTGTGACTTTTCAGTGGCAGCTGTTACCTTTGTATGCTCCCTATGCTACTGGGTCCTAGACTTGCAGGTACACAGACCACTGCAGGAATATGGATCTGCCAGTCTTTCCAAGTTGTTAAAATTTTCCAAGGGGAAATGGAAACTGGAACCTCAGAAATCTGTATGACCTTCTGCACCTGGTGAAAAGGACATATGATATATAATCAAGTATTATACATATGCTTTGTGGGAGACAAAGAAAGAAAATAAAGAGAAAGTGACAGAAGGAATATTCAAAGATATAATGGCAGGAAACCTCTCAGATGTTATAAAAAGCATGTGTATGCACAACCAATGAACAGAAAGAACCGCATACAGGATAAAGTCATAGAAAACCATGTGCAGACACACTGGACTTGCAGGTTAAAATGCCATGGACAAGGAAAGAGTTCTGACAGCTGCAAGAGTAAAGCAACATGTTTTCTCCAAGTGAATCCCAATAAGTTCATGCAAAAATTTTGCCACAGAAACCATGAAGACAAACATCAAGAATGCAAAAAAGCAAATTAACATGCAATATTTCAAGGGTTCAAGAAAATGAGTC
This sequence comes from Cabassous unicinctus, assembly GCA_029593785.1. Taxonomy (NCBI): domain Eukaryota; kingdom Metazoa; phylum Chordata; class Mammalia; order Cingulata; family Chlamyphoridae; genus Cabassous; species Cabassous unicinctus. The sequence continues at coordinate 51,083 of JAQZBX010001397.1, read as the reverse complement.
ACTTCTAATAATATTATATCTATTGAAACAGGCATTTGAAAATGAGGGGATAATTAATATGGCATCCCCATATTAAATCAAACAAACAAACAAACAAAAAATTCTTCAGGAGTTTTCCACAACTTGTGCTGCCCTACAAACAATTTTAAGCAAATTCTTCAGAGAGAAACTAAAGGACACTCAACAGTGGGTCACATTGAATAAAAATTTCAGAATTCTCATAAAGACAATGATTTCTCTCATTAAAAATAGCAGAAATAATATAATGGGTTTGTTATGTAACTCCATATTTTAAAATTTCTAAAATTCAAGTGCATAAAATTAAAGATTACCTATGGCTGGGGATATAAAATGTATGAACACATAATATGTAACAATTACAAGAAGAAGGGTTTCAAAAGGGAATAAGACCAGTATATGTGTATATGGACTATAGTGAATCTTATAAGAATAAGAATCGAGGTTTATCAATTGCAAAAAAGTTACCTTAATAATGAAAAATATCATGATAAGGGAAATAAGTCATGTGGGGGCAATAAACGGGAATGCTGTCCATTCTACATGATTTTTCTGTAACCCTCTACAGCTATAATTAAAAATAAAACTGCTGCTTAGGAGAAAGGAAAACACTATATACTGAGAAATCATTCAATTAAAGACAAAGTCAGCAATTAAATATACATATGAGCAGTTTCATATATATAGCAAGGCTAAAATCTATATGAAGCAAAAGTTGAAAAATTGAAGGGAGAAATAGATAGCAGTACATTAATAATAAGAGAATTCAACACACCACATTTAATAAAGGATTGACCCTTTTGACAGAATATCAATAAGGAACAAGGAAAAAAAAGGTTAATGATGAGGAAAATAAGTGGGGGAATATACAGACATTCTCTATATTTTGCAAGAATTATTCAGTAAACCCACTGCTCTAATAATAACAAATAAAGTGAAAATAACTACTAAGTTCATGGTGAAATTTGTTTCAAGAGAAACATAAACTTCAGAAAAATTGTCTCTGGAACATGAGCTTGAGAACTACCCAAAAACTTACTAATCAGTCTGAAAGGATTGGAGATATTGATAAATGTGGTTTATTTTAGGATTGAAAATCATTCTGTGAACAAATATTTTCCAGTTGAACACTACTTGATACATATCTAATAGAATAAAAATGTATTACAAAAGAGAGAGAGAGTGTAAGGCCAGGTTAGATATCATATTATCCATGATAAGTAATACCTTGTAGAGGAAGAAACATTTAAATGTTACTAATTATTATGACATCATTGAAATCAATGATGACATTATTCTGTTTTGTATGTTACAGCCCTAACTATTTTACCCAATAATCTGTAAGAATAACATCAATTACTGGATTGGTGATTTTATTTTCATTTATACCATATTCAGTTCTGGATTATCAAATAATTATTTGGGAATTCTCACATCTTATTGAAATGAATTACCACAGATAACATACAGTCAACCCCTACTTTACTGCTTCAAGAAAACTCAAAATCTTTTTCAATTGTACCCCCGAGAAAATATTATGGACCCAGATGGACTATTTTAATTAACGACTATGCATGAGAAGTAGCAAAAGTAAAATGATGCACCCATCCTGCAGTCCTGGGTCAATTCAAAACAGGTGTTTATTTTCTATGAAGTAGCTTACAGAATCCTGATCATCACACCACTGTTTCCATAGGCATCAGTGTAACCGGACAAAAGGTGAGTGGGGGAGTTAAGGGAGTGACAGAACGAGGAGGAACATGGAAAAATGTCCAGAAGGACTTCACAGATCATGTACAATGTCATTAGAGCCTTCACTGTTCAATCCAAAGAATGGATTCTTGTTATTTTTCAGTCTACTTGGAACAGGGCTACCACAGTTCTTTTGCTAGGTCGTAACCACTCTCAAGTACTTCCAAAAAACTACAAGGAGTCAAAGGTGAAGGTCAGAAGAGTGGTGAATTAAACTAATATTCAATCCTAACAAGATTCCTAAGAAAACCTCTTTGTTTGCCAAAGGTCCCCCTCAGATCTCAGTCAGCCAAGACTTGTAGAAGAAATAACCATAAAAATGAGAAACTCTTTACACCAAAATGATGAAACAGTCTAACAAATTCCACGTGACACCAGATATATCTGTACTTACCCAGGGATGGAAATCCTATTCAAGGAATGCAAAATTAGCCTGCAGGTCCTTGGTTCCAAAATGGCTCCCGGTAGGGGAGGCTGAAACTGGTAGGAACAGGCTCCAAGTGGATCATGCAGTTACAAGGAAATGCAACTACCTTGTTGCACTGATTGTCCAGCATTGTTATTTGGCTTACCCCTCCTCCACCATGGTCATCCCCTGAAGGTGTGGGTGGAATATATCCACTGCCCATTATTTTGGAGCAGGGATGCAGGGAGGCAGGTGGAACGGAATCTTTGGAATAGAATTATCCTAAAGTGAGGAAAAGGCTAAACAGCATACACAAGAATGAATTAAAAAGGATTTATTCCTAGTAACAGGGTCATGAATCTTTAATTCTGTTTAGAGGTAGTGGTCTAAATATAGATATATTATGAATAAACCAGGAGTCAAATTGATGGTTAAGGGGGAAATGTAGTAAACACATAGGAAGCCATGAAACACACACAACATCCACACCAAGCATTACATGTTGATAATAGAAGACAATGAAAACTGTGTGCCAAATATGTACTCTGGACTGATTAGTGGTAATAGTCTGCTGATAATGTCTCATAATCTGTAACAAAGTTCCATCAGGTTGTGGTGTGTTGATGAAAGGCTGTTGTATGTGGAGTCTTACAATATGCACAATTTTTTTTTAAGTTCACCTTCTATAATAAAAATATACTTTGAAAAATAATAATAGTCTGGGTTAGAGATAATGACATTAAATGTATGATATGGACTCCACTCAGGAAAAAGCTGTTTATGATATTTCTCATGGACATTTTTAGTGCCTTTCAAATAGAAAGACCATTTTCAAAATGCTTGGCAAATTGCAAACATTGTCAAGGTCTCTTAAATATCAAATATACTTTGAATATAATTTTTTTATGAAGAATGAGTGCAGTACTCCAAAGATAAGTACCTAGTACATGAAAATGTAAGGCATTATTTAGCTCCTCTGAAAAGCACAGTCTTGAAACATGAGAAGCCCCCAGGATTTCATTCACTGATGAAGGTATTTGGTCCAAAAATTTCTGTACAATTTTTAAAACTTAATGAAATAATGGTAACTACACTTACTGGGAGAATAATGATAAGCTGTATCCAACTGTTTTTCTCTCATTTTTAATCTTTGAATAATCCCACTTTTGATCAATTTAGAGGAGATCTTTGTGAATTAATTTATGAATCTCTCCTCTAATGAGAGCAAGCTCTAGTTTTTCTTTCACAGAAAGCATCTCTGATTAGTCTCATAATTCTTTGTGATTTTCTCCTGTAGAGAGGGATTCTGAAGTGGTTACCCATATTTAAATAACTGCTGTGAGGTCACATTCTACTTCTTTGAAATCATTTGAAATAAAATGAAATTTATTCTTACAGCAAAAACCAAGGTTGGGAGCTCACAACAAAGTGATGCACATTCCCCAACATCTGACTCTGTGCCAAAGGCATCCAAATGACCCGTCCCACTATCAAAAGGGAAAAAATCATCTATAGGGTGAACAAGGACACAAAACCCAATTCAGCTATTCCCCAGATGTCAAGCAGAGTGACTCATAACAGTCAAGAGATGCATGGTCCAGTCCAAAGTTACAGCCATCCATCTCGATACACCCATGAGCACATCCTCTGAATTTGAAGACCAAAAAATGGAAGACCTGAATAGAGAAAAGGCAAATACAAGACTTTCCTGTGTGACTATCAACATCTTCTGTTTTGAAAAATATTTTTTATTGAAGTGTACAATTCATACCTGAACTACAGCAGAATTAAGTGTATAGTAAATGATGGGACTTTCCAAATAAACATCTGTAACATCGTACAAGTACCCCATGCATCATCATCTACAAACTCTTGTGTTTGTGTTGAAATGGTTGTGAAAAACCAGGCAAGAGCATCATGAAAATTTAACTAGTAGATCCTATCTCACATAGGATGTATTTCCCCCCAAACCACCTTCTTTTTTACTACAAATCTATTTTATAGAGACTTAATAATAAAGAAGTCCACTGAAGGAAAGTGTACAATACCTGGTGTTTTCTGTAATCAAAGGTCTTTGTGCTCATCAGTTCAATCATTATTAAAGTATTTTCATTCTTTCAATAAAAGAATCAAAAAATGCTGACACAAAACTCATACATAAAAGCCTCTCCTCAGTCTTGCCTTATCTCCTGCTATACATAGTGGCTATTTATGGCTATTCTTGCATTAATATTTATTAGTTTTTGAAGCCTTTTTATTGAGAGATATCCCCATACCATGTGTTCTAGCCAAATCCTAAAAGAAATGCTTTTTTTTTTAATGCAGTTAATAAGACCTTTAATATAAAATTGATAAGCAAAAGAAAAATGAGTTAGAAAGAAATTACAAATCTTAAAAGAGAGTGTAAGGGTTCATCTGGTAAGCCTGGAGCACCATGGGACTGTCCTACTATGGCCACCAGTTCCCACCAGGTCCCTTGGCTGGTGACTGGCTATGCTTGACCTGGGGCTAGGCAGTCCATGGCTCTGTCATGCAGTGAATGGTCCCCACCAGGGTGGGGCAGGGAACATGGCTGTGGCCACTGAGGCCATCTCAGAAGGCATGTCTTCTAAAGGACATGCCCAGAGTTGGACCAGACATGAACACACTACTGGGCACACAGAATCCTGATGTGTATGTTGGGGTGAGGGCTTACTTTTGCCCCTGGGTTTCCTGCAGAGCTCCTGGCACAACCATAGTCAACACTGTTGACAGCACCCACAAGTCCCCTTCCCTAAAATCACCAGAGAAACCAACTCTGGGTCTGTGCCACAGAGACCTGCATGCATTAGGGCCATGGGGACCTGACATGAACCTTAGACAACAAAACCTTCCTGCAGGAACAGCACTGTTGTCTCCAACCTGACCCAATCATCTCATGGAAACAAGAGGGCATCATTTCCCAGCCAATGCTGCAACATTTTGGTGGCAGCTGTTGCCTTACTATGCTACCTATGCTACTGGGTCCTAGACTTCCAGGCGCACAGACCACTCCACAATGTGCCTGGGTGTTTAGGAAAATTGATCTGCCAGTCTTATTTAGGTGTTAAAACATTCCATGGGAAATGGAAACTGGAACCTCAGGAATCTGTATGCTCTTCTACACCTGGTAGTAAGGACATATGATATAAAATCAAGAATTACACACATGCTTTGTTGGAGACACAGAAAGAACATAAAGAGAAAGTGGCAGAAGTAATATTCAAAGATATTATGGCAGGAGACCTTTCAGATGTAATGAAAGCCATGATATGCAGAATCAAGAACAGAATGAACCTCATACAGGATAAAGTCATCAAAAAACATGCCCAGACACACTGGAATCACACAGTAAAATACCATGGGTAAGGATAGTGTTTTGACAGCTGCAAGAGTAAAGCAAAGTGTTTTCTCCAAGTGAGTCCCAATAAGATCAAGTAAAAATTTTACAGCAGAAATCATGAATCCAACATAAAGAAGGCAAAAATATAAATTAAGATACAATATTTCAAGAGTTCGCAGAAAATTAGTCACTTCTAATAATATTATATCCAGTGAGACAGGCTTTTGAAAATGAGAGGAAGATTAATATGGCCTCTCCATATTGAATCAAACAAAAAAACAAACAAAAATCCTTTGGGAGTTTTCCACCACTTGTGCTGCCCTACAAAAAATTTTAAGCAAGTTCTTCAGACAGAAATGAAGGAACACTCAACAGTGGGTCAAATTAGATAAAAATTTGAATCTCTCATAAAGTCAACCATTTCTCTGATTATCAAGAGCAGTAATAATGCTTTGGATTTTTGGTATGTAACAATATTTTAAAATTTCTAAAATTCAAGTGGGTTAAATTAAAGATTACCTATGATTGGGCATATACAATGTATGAAGACATCATGTATAACAATTACAACAAGAAGAGGGGTTTCAGAAGGGAATAAGAACAGTATACATATATATGGACTTTAGAAAACGCTATAATAATAATAATCTTGGTTTATCAATTGCAGCAAAGCTATCATACTAATGGAAAATATTCATGATAAGGAAAACTTTCCATGTTGGAGTGTATACAGGAATGCTGTTCATTCTACATGATTTTTCAATAAACCCTAACAGTTTTAATTAAATATAAAACTGCTGCCTGGAACAAAGAAAACACAATATACTGATATATCAGTCATTTAAGTACAAAATCAGTAAGTAAATATATACATAAATATATATATATATGTAATATATATGTATGCAGTAATGTGTATATATATATATATATATATATATATATACATCAGAGCTCCAAAATATATGAATTAAATGTTGAAAAATTAAAGATAAATAGACAGTGGTTCATTTTTAATAGGAGAATTCAATACACCACATTCAATAAAGGATTTATCCTTGTGACAGAATTTCAATAAGGAAAGGGAAGAATATAAAAGGTTAATGATAAGGAAAATAAGTGGGGCATATACAGAAATTCTCTCTTTTCTGCCAGAATTTTTTGGTAAACCACTGCTCTAATAATAACATAAATAAAAAAAATAAATAATAAATTCATGGTGAATTTTGTTTCAAGAGAAAAATTAACTTTTGAAAAATTGTTAAATTTTGATTAGTTGATTAATTGAGAGGAGATCTTTGTGAATTAATTTATGAATCTCTCCTCTAATGATAACAAACTCTAGTTTTTATTTCACTGAAAGCATCTCTGATTAGTCATAATTCTTTCAGATTTTCTCTTGTATGGAGGGATTCTGATGCAGTTACCTATAGGTAAATAAATGCTGTTAGCCCAAATTCTACTTCTTTGAAAGCATTTGAATTAAATGAAATTTATTGTTACAGTGAAAAGCTAGGTTGTCAAGTATCAGACAAGCTCTGTCACAGCAACATGATAGCTACTTCCCAGCCTTAAACTCTGTCCCAATGGCATGCAGATGCCTTATGCACCCCCAAGAAGGAAAGAACATCTCTAGGCTGAACAAGGACCCAATTCCCATCTTGACTATTGCCCAGATGTCATGAAGAGTGGCTCATAATGGTCAAGAGAGGTATGATCCCTTCCATGGGGTATAGCCTCCCATTTTGATGCACCCATGAGCACAGCCTCCAAAAGTGAAGAGCAAAATATGGAAAACCTGAATACAGAAACAGGCAAAACCAAAACTTTTGTACATGACTATCAACACCCTCTGTTTGTAAGTATATTTTTTATTGAAGTGTACAATTCATACTTGGGCATACAGCCACATTATGTGCATAATGAAAGTTGGAAACTTACAAAATAAACATGCATAACATTATACAGGTATCACAAACATCTGCCTCAATGAACTCCTTCCTTTTTGGTATTTCATTTGTTATAACGTAGGAAAAAGCATCTTGAAAATATGATTAATAACTCTAGTCCATATCTCACATTGTGTATATTTCCTCCAACCCTCCCTATTTTTTTCTACAAATCTATTTTATAGAGAATTAATAATAAAGAATTCAACTGAGGCAAAGTCCATTTACCCTGTTCTACATAGCTGCTGTTTCTGGCTTTTCCTGCCCTACTCTTTATTAGTTTTTTAAGCAGTTTTAATGAGATACATTCCAATACCATGTGGTGTAGCCAAAATACAAAATGGATGTTTTCTAAAAGCTGTTAATAAGACCTTTAATGTAAGATTGTAAAATGAAAGAGAAAAGAGTTTGCATGAAATTATAAATTTTAAAAGAGAGTGTAAGGCCAGGTTAGTTTTATTATAATCCATTATAAGAAATACACCACAGAGGAAGAAACATTTAAATGTTAGTAATAATTCAGATATAATTGAAATCAATGATAACATAATTTTTTATTGTTTATAGAGCCCTATTGTACCCAATAATCTTCAAAAAATGACTTGTTACTGATTTACTGATTCTATTTTCATTTACTCCATATTTAGGTCTGGATATTCAAATTCCTCTGGGAATTTTTCATAGTTTGTTGGAATGAATTACTGGAGGTCACAATAGGTCAACTCATACTTTCATGGGGCCACAAAACTCAAAATCTTTTTCAACATTCCTCCTGTGAAATGATTTTTGACTCAGATTATTTTAATCAATGAGTATGCATTAGCTAGCCAAAGAGAAAAATGACGTACCAAAAATATATATCTTCTGCAGTCCTTGGTCAATTAAAAACAGGTGTTTATTTTCTATGTTGATGTAGAATCCTGATCATCACACAACTCTTTCAATAGGCATCAGAGCAAGCAACCAAAGAGAGGGGTGGAGTGGAGGGAGAGAGAGAAGGAAAATGAAGAAAAATGTCCAGAAGGACATTGCAGAGTATATGCAAGGTCATTAGAGCCTTCTCTGCTCAATCAGAAAAAAGGATTCCTGCTGTTTTTAAGTCTACCCAAAATATGGCTAGCATGGCCCTTATGCTGGGTTAAAATCATTCTTAAGGAATTTCAAACTACAACCAGTCAGAAGCAGACTCAGAAGAGAGGAGAATTAAATTAGTATCCAATCCTAATGAGATTACTAGGAAAACCCCCTTGTTTGCAAAAGGTCCTCCTCAGATCTCAGTCTGCCAAGTGTTGAAGCAGAAATGACTTCAAAAATGAGAAAATATTTACACCTCAAATATGAGCCAGAATATACAAATCCATGTGACAATAGATATATCCTTGCTTAACCAGGAATGGAAAAACTGTTCAAGGAATGCTAAATTAGCCTTCAGGCCCTTGGTTCCAAGATGGCTCCTGGCAGAAGCAGTTGAAAGGGTAGCAGAAGGCTACACCTTGACTTTGGTTCTAAGGAAATACAATGCCTCGTGGCACTGGAAAACTGGCATGGTCTTTCCACTCCCCCCTCATCCACCCTGGATATCCCTGGTGGGCATGGCCTGAACATATAACTGCCCATTGTTTTAGGGCCATGGGGAAGGGTGGCATGTGAGAGGGAATCTTTGGAATAGAATTCTCCTAAATTGATGACCAGGCTGAATAGAACACACTAGAATGAAATAAAAAATGATCTCTTCTTACAAAAAGGGTCAGGAAGCTTTAATTCTGTTTTGATGTATTGGTCCAAATATAGATGTATTATGAATAAACCAAGAGTCAAATTGATGATTATAGGTGAAAGAACTAAACACATAGAAGCAATGAAAAATGGGCAACCTCCACACCAAGCATTGGTAATGAGAGGTGAACAATGTGTGCCAAATATACATTATGGACCATGTTTAGTGGTCATAGTCTGATGATATTATCTCATAACCTATAACAAAGCTTCAATCATGTTCTGTTGTGTTGATGGAAGGCTGTTGTATGTGAATTTTTCCCATGTGCATGATTTTTTTCTAACTTCACATTCTATAATAAAAGCATACCTTAAAAAATAATAATAGTGTGGGTTGGAGGAAATTACATTAAATGTACAATAAGACTCTACTCAGTAATAAGATTTTGATGATATTTTTCATGCACATATTTAGTATCTTTCAAATAGAAAAACCATTTTTAAAATACCTGGTCAAATGCAAATTTTCAAAATGACTCTTTAATATCTAATATCATTTTAATATAAATTTTTCCCTAAAATTACTAAAAATAAATACACAGTACTTGAAAATGTAAGCTATTGAAAAGTACTCTTTAAACATGAGAGGCCTCAAAGATTTCATTTACTGGTGAATGCAATTGGTACAAAAATTTCTGTACAATTATTTTAAATTAATCAAATAATGGTAACTACACTAACTTGGAGAATAATGATAAGCTAGTTCCAAGTGTTTTTCTCTGGTTTTTATTCTTTGAATAAGTCCACTTTTGACTCAGTAATTTAGAGGAGATCTTTGTGAATTATTTGATGAATCTGTCCTCTATTTTAAAGAAGCTCTAGTTCTTGTTTCACAGAAAGCTTTCCTGATTAATCTAATAATTCTTAGAGTTTTTCTTATGTATATAGGGATTCTGATGTGGTTACCCATATGTAAATAAGTACTGTTATGCCACATTCCACCTCTTTGAAAGTAGACCAGACATTTTACCAGATTCCTCCTACAGACCCTCCAAAAAATGTCTCTCTTTTATTGTGTTGTTTTAGGATACCTCTTGCCTGTGGTATCAAAAAAGCCAGTCTTCTGGATAACATCAGCTCAAGAAAGAGGAGTGGGGCATGACCTGCAGTGCCACCTGAGACATAATCAGTGAACAGAAAGACACAGGTTTTGATGATAATTTTAAATTAAATGTTCTGGTCATTTTTATCTCAGATTCCCAATCAATGATGTGGCATCATGAGAAATGAAAAGAGAATTAAAATGAAGATGATATTAGAGAGAAATTCATGGATTTGTTGTCTTCTGGCAGAATGTGTCCAAGGTGCTAACATTGGTGATCTAGAGAGTTTTCTATAGGTTGGAGATACTTTGCTTAGCAGCTCTGACTCATGAAGGAGCTGCAAGATGAGTTCAACCATATTAGCAAGCAGGTAGTCATTAGTGTATGATATGACTTTGTATTCATTTTGCAGAGCTCCAAGTAAAGTGTGAAATGAAATAATTCATCATTTATTCTTTTCAAGAGTAAATGAAAAGCCTCATGGCTTCCTCACACTGGCATGGCCACTGCAAATACAGAATTCAGCTGAGAGTTACAGATGTAGTAGGAAAAGAGGGTGCTGCAGTCCTTGGGTCTGAAACAGTCCAGGATCCCTGTGAACAATAGATGATGGTATCCACCAGGAAGTGCTTGAGTTCATCTGTGGTGGTTCCACACTTGAATGTGTCCCAATGGATTCCACAGTTCTTTGCTGAAGGGTGACAAAAACCCAGTTTTCAAGTCTGTTAGGAAAATATCCCATCTTGTTTCTAAGCCCAATCACAGCCCTTGAAAAATCATCAAAGAATGATTTTCCCCACGACTGACAAATTTTCAAAAAAGCAAGTATCCCAGGTGCAGAAACTGAATGCCTCTTGTGAGCACTGAAATTTGGCTTCCAGGGTTGCCCTGTGACTTTATCCTTATGCTTCCAGCTAGAAATGTGCTGTTTGCTTTGAATTTCTGAATTCAAGTGGACATGGCAGATTTCACCATGAGATGTCTGGTTCTAGAATCCTGGCCCCTGATGTCCATTCTGCATCTTTAATCTTGATCTGGGTCTATGAGGGGACTTCACTCACCCAACCCCTGACATGACTGAGCTTCAACCATGGTCTTGTGTTTGGATCCTATGTTGTGTGCCCTTAGCCCTGAGGACAATTTCACAGCCAGTTTGCAAAGTGAAAGAGGAAGAGAAATGGGGGTGGGAGAGTGGGGGTAGGGTGCTTTTTCTTATGATTCACAGACAGCACCAGGAGCACCACTTGGGCTCTTGGAGGTGGAAGTGACTGCTCCCAGTGGTGGCAAGGTCTTGTGCCATATTTGAGGAGAAGCAAGCTACTTCCTCAGCTTGATGACTGAATATTGGTGCTGATGGTTTGAATTTCCATTGAAAATTTCTCTTGATTCAAGGCTTGGGTTTAAGATTTTCTAAACAGGATGACCATACCCCTGGCCCCTCCCACCCCACTGCTTGCCCAGGGTCTTGAAATATTTGGTAACTCAACCCTGGATAGTGATTGGTTTCACTTTTGCAAGTAGCCAATCATTTTTCCTAGTAGCAAGTACCAAAATATTTCTTTGTGTAAACAAAAATATAGTAGACAAGCATATATAGAATTTCAATTCTAAAGCAGAGAAATACAAATATATAAATTATGGCAGTTTTAAAAGAAAAGTGTAACAGCCATATGATGTCCAAGTTAGCTTCGGAACCAACTTGGTTTTTACCACTGCAGTTCCTTTCTCTTTCTCTAAATATCTTAGCACAATTCTGTAAACTAAATGTGTAACACTGAAGAGATATAAGTTCAATGACCATACTATATGGTCCTTAGATTTAAAGCAGCAAGATCAATTCCCACCCAAAAACACACAAAGGAAATATAAGCATGGCCTTTAACAGAAGTCACTAGTGAACACTTTTTCAACTCCCTCCTCTTAGAGGTAGTGGGATGGAAATAGATGTCCTAGATATGAAGGAATAAAGAAATACAGACTCACTCTAATTTCTTTGGCTTTATGTGCTATTGAGGGAAGTTCAAATAACACCTTTTGGGGTGAGGTGTGGTGAGGAAGAGGCAGAAGACAGTACTCATTTCCATGATTCATTTTGTTTCATTTTGGTAATTTTACAACCGTGGGATAATTGAATACAGTACAAAGTATTAATAATCTGACTCTTAAGAAAGTATGTATTAAAACAAGGTGTTTTAAAAAGCACTCAAAAGCTAGAGGTTTGCTATGATATGGTTCATTTCAAGATAACCAAGGCCATATTTTGCTTAATAAGTTAGAGGTTTCTAGAATGGCAATTATGAAAGGTTGAAGAGAAATGAAAATCCTGAGATGCATGGCAGACCCTTGTTATTCTGGAAACATTATAGGCCCCCTTCCATATGAGATACTGTTATGCATTGTGCTTTCCAAGCTGCCACTGTTCAGCCAGAGCCCCATTACCTTACTATCTTGATCAATGCCCCCCTCCATCTCTTCCCTCAACACTTGACTTGCCAAGAATAACATGTGGAGGGTTTTATCTCAGTGATTTCTGTCAAGAATTTCCTCAAATATTCCTTTCCAAAAGCCTGAAGTTAAAAATGCAATGAAACACTGAAATGAAAACCAATTCTCTTTGTTTTACAGACACATTGGAAGAAAAGATATTTAAAAAATAATTTGTAAAGGACTTTATTTCATAAGTCCTTAAAAATATTCAAATATCTTACTGTAGCATAAAATATGATCTCTCAGTACACTAACTGACATAATAAGTCAGAAAAAGTAACACTACAACATCTTTATACATTGACCTTTTATGTTTTAATATACACATGACTTAGTTTCATGGTCACTAAACTAAACCTCATGACAATAAGCCAAACAAATAATTTATTCTTCAAAAAGGCTGGTTTCATTTTTGTGTATAGATTTTTTGTGCTGCATTTCACAATGGTAATAATGAAATCTTATTTCTTCCAAAAAACCATAACACCATCAGAGGTGGTAAACTTGAACACACACAAATACATCCAAATAATTGGCTTAAGAGAAAAACAAACAAACATTGGCTGACAATCCTCAAGAGTGAAAACATCATGGTAAAGGATATAGAAAGAAGAAGGAAAGCATATTTAAACAATTTCCAGTGGCAAAGTGTAGTGCAAAATGAAAAATCAGGAAAGTTTAACATCTGTTAAGATGCCAACAATTAAATAGATTTTATTTTGACATAAATTTGATATTTTAAAAATGATCTTTAAATAGATATAAAGATCTGCCTGTCATTAACGCAATTCCAGAACAAAGGGTCATCTTCATTTCCCAAAGAGTATATGAAAGGAAAACACAGGCATCTGTGGCCCTCCACCCCACCTCTGAGCATCAGACTGTATTCTGAAGGCCACCCATAACAACCCAGAAAATGAAACCAGCCTAAGTTGGATAGACAGAGAGGCCAGAGGTGGGAAGTCTCTGTCCTGTGGTGTCCAAGTGTTCCCACAAGGCATTGTCCAACTCCACCCTGCCCACCCACCAAACCCCAGGGAGTATGAGTGAGTCGTCACACTCCTTGTCACTTCTGTTGGTCTTTGGGTGTCTCCTACAGGCAAATTTTGTAGGGGCACATAACATTAACCCTCTCAGCCTGGCTAGCCTTGGGGTGGGCATGACCCCATTCGGGGAGGGGTTGCCCTTTGTCTTCAGTGTTTGTGGGATTTAGGCCTGCTGGTGTTAGAAGATGGGTGGAGCCCTGGTGCCCAAGCTCCTGTGGGCAGCTGGCCTTGGGTGGAAGTCCTAAGTGAGCCCAGCCTTCCAGTCATCCCTCCTAAGGCACCAGACGAATGATTGAAGTCATCAGGGCTTATGAAGCCACACCTTACACCACCTGAGTCCATCAAGAATCCCCAGTGATGCCACATGAAGAAGAAAAATCAGCAAAGTGAACTTCTCTATTCCAAGGAGAATGATAGGGAAGATAGGTAATTGTACACAGCCAATGTTACAAATAATACAAATGCATAAAAAAAAGAAGACATGCAATTGCTATAATAGCTGGTGAAGTTTTCAATTAAACATTTGTTCTCTTGAATCATTGAGATATGGAAGAAGGCTGAAGGCCAAGCTACTGTATAGATCAATATATAGATATAGATACCACATTTACATATATTAATTACTTAGAACATTTCAATAAGTTTACACTTGAGAAACCATTTCCCAGTGATCTTCTCAGAGAAGTTAGAATGAGGAGGTCATACAACAGGAGTGAATTTTAATTTTGACTTTATACTATTTTCACAGCATGTTCCTGATAAAACTGTTCTTTGTCCTCCAAACCATAATCTTTGAAGACAGCCTAAGGGTATCTGATCAGTCTCTTCATTTCATTAACTGCTAGATACTTTCATAGAAATTTCTATAGAAAGGTGACAATTTCCTCTCAGTTATGGGAAAGTTATCTGAGCAGGTTTTCTGATCAGATAATCTGTCAGGTACATTTGCTTTGATTTTGATTTTGTTTATATAGATCCTTTTGTGATTTTTATACCATTCCCTTCCTCACTGTTTAAATAATTTTGGGACAATGGTGACAAAGTATACATTTCTAGATAAACATTATATTTATTAGACCACTCCAGCAGTCTGATAGTCAAGAGATAAACATTTTAATGGTACCACTCAAGAAAATTGAAACTACTCAAATAGAATTTCCAGCTATTCTTAAAGGCATTAAAAACAATTCAGCCCAAATATGAATTGCCTTAAAATTTGCTTATGATTTACAAAAACACAAGTGTATGTCAGTGATGTTGGTAAATGTGGAAGTTTGCTGTATTTGGGAAATTTAGTTTTTACAAATTTATTTTCAGTTAATTGCTACTAGACAATGTGCTGTGTTCAGTATGTGTGATGAAGCTGGCAATGTAGAGGAGACAATTTTGTAGATGCAAAGATAAAACACATGTCCCTATAGAATCCAGTGTTTAGAAGGCCCAGTTCACTTATTCCTAGAATTACATTCATATATTCACCTTCTGCAAAAATTTGAAGTAAATTAACATAAAGCTATCAATGTGCATGAATTCATTTCTGTTTTCACAAAAGTTTAATGTGGTTTCCTAACACCTTTTGAGCAAGGAACCTCATTTAAGAGATTTTCTGCAGATACTTGAAAGATTTCATTTAAGTGTAGTTTTAAATGATATATTTTCCTTGTGTCCATTTCCCCCTGAAAACTTGTTTACATACACACAAAACCCATCTTTTATGTCTAAGAGGAATAGAAGAATGCAAGGAGCACTTCCATAGGCCCAGTTCTGCATCACATAGGCCTGGGTATAATTACTAAGACTCTGTGTTACTTAATCTGACATGGAAAAAAAAAAAGATGAGTCATTAGCTTTAATCTTCCTAGTTAAAAAAAGACCCATGCCAAATAAAAAAGCCAACCTTAAAAAGTCACATATTGGATGGTACCATTTATATAACACTCTTGAAATGACAAAATTTAGAGATGTAAACAAATTTGTGTTGCCAGGTATTAGGAATGATGAAGATGAGGTGGACATCTGAGGAAAGTCGGTCTGATGTAAGGACTGAATTGTTCTGTACTTTGATGACATAGGGGTTAGATAAACTGACACCTGTGGAAAAAAATGGAAAAAAGAAGAACTGTGCACACATTGTATCAATTTCAATTTCCTGGCTTTGATATTGTTGTATAGTGATGTCAGAAGTTAATCTTAGTGGAAACTGGGTAAAGGGTATATGGAACATCTCTGTGTACTATCTTTGCAAACTTCTCTGAATCTATATTTCAAAATAAAAATAAAAATCAATACATTGCATTGCAATATATTGCAATGAAATGCTATGAAAATAAAAATACTATTTACAAGAGCATCAAAAATATAAAATAAATACATCTATGAATCTGAAGATGAACAAGATCAGCAACTGATCACTTATTTTGAAAGAGTTCTAAAAGAAAGGAAAAGTAAATAAATGAATATGAATACTGTGTAAATGGACACAAACCAAAGTATCAGTAAGGTCTCAGTTCTACCCAAATTGATTTATAGGTTCAATACAATCCCAAGTAAGATGCCAGCAGGCTTTTCTGCAACTAAGAGCAGATTTTAAAATTCATATTGAAATGGAAATGACTTAGAATAGTCAAAAAACTTTGAAAGGAAAGAAATAAATTTAGAAGGCCTAAACTACCTGAGAGCAAGACATACTTTAAAGGTCCACTACTCAAGAACATATGACTTTGGCAAGTAAATAGCCAAGTCAATCTGTGAAACACAATACAAAGACCAGAAATATCCTCATGCATACGGTTACTAGATTTTCTGCAGATATGCTATGACAATTCAGTGGAAAATTAGGGGCTTTCCAATAAATAGTGTTCAAACAATCACATATTTATTACAGACTGGAATGTGGAATGTAAACTGTAAAAGTTCCATAAGAAAATATGAAAATCTTCATTTTTTAAAATTTAGGCAATGGTTTCTTAGCAATGGCAGCAAAACCACGATTTCCAAATAAATAAAATATGACTTCATCAGACTGAAGAACTTCTGTTATTCAAAAGACATCATGAAGAGAATTAGAAAATAAGCCACAGACTCAGAGATAAGTTTTGAAAATCAGGTATCTGTTAAATGGCATATTGAAAATGTGGTGAGAGCTTACAAAGCTCAAAAATAACAAAATTATAGGTAAAAATTCAATCACTTTAATAAAATGACAATGCATTTATGTCAAATAAACACCTAAAAATGATGCACAAAACCATTAATCTTTAGGGAAATGCAAATTAAAATCACAATACCTAAACTTCAATAGCTAAAATTTAAGAAAACTCTATATACCAAGTGTTGACCAGGATGTGAAGGAACTGGATCCCTCACACAATCCTGGTGGGAATGTAAAAGGTACATCTGCTTTGTGGAAAAATTGCAGTTTCTTACAAAACTAAATAAACCCTCATAATAAAGCCCAATAATACAGAGAGAGACAGTTACTTATGGGACTGGTCAGTAGGAACCACAGATTTTCTGTCACCACATGGAAAGTCAAGCAGGGCTCCAAAATGGGAGCCAAAAGGGAGCCCAAACTGGAAACTAAAACCCAAAATTTTACTTAACTGGTGATATCAATCATACTTAAAAGATTTTGTTCAAAAAGACAAGAAGGGGTAGACTGTTGATGAGAATAATATGGGGTTTGCCCTTATCATCCTAGAAAAAACAGAGAGAGGAAATTGACTAGTAACACTAGAGAGTCAGAGCCTCTCCTCTTTTTACATTTAAAAAGGAGAGAGACAGGACTGTCCAGAGCTGGCTGATAGCAGGGCAGATGCCAGCAGGCAAACAATCCATAAGGTCAGAGTTTTACTTAAAATGATGGAGATGAAACAATGGGGAGAGCATTTCTTTGACTTTTCAGATAGAAGAGACCTGGAGTGCATCCACAGCCCTGGGGAGGCCCCTTTGACTCAGAGTCATGGAAGATTCTTTTTACTGGGAAAGCCCTCTCTGCAAGTTACCAGGTAGCCTTGTTCAACCAAGGATCTTAATAACAGTAAGGCTACAGACCAGGAGAGCTTTTGGCAAGACATGAGAGGCTCTCATATTAGTCACAGATCAGGCCTAGGCAGCCACCTACAGGGGACCACATAGCCCCTTCCCTGAAGGTCCCTCTTTCTTCCTCCTACATATTAAATGCCCACTCCCTTGCCCCCCAGGGAATTGTGAACAATTCTTATAAAACAGCAACACCTAGTGGTAGGCTCTTGTGCTCTTACATTCCCCCATAGGTATTGATGATGCCTTAATCCCTTGGCTGGAATACACATAAACCCTGATGATAGCATACATAAAATCATAGCTGGTCATCATCTGCCTTTCCCCCAAACTAGGGATTTGTGGTCTCTGCACAATTCAGCAAAGGGAATTTTCAGCACCAGGCAGTGGCAATTGGCTGGACACCATGGGAATACACCTTACAATCCTCTTTCCCCAGACCTCCCCAGCAGTTTCTCAGTCAGGATCAGATCCCAAGCTGAGCTATAGGGAAGGGTAGTCATGGTCTTTGTCTTATCCCCACATATATCACCACCATGGACACCTTGCTGAAAACACCAATTGAATTATATCTCTGAAAACATCTAGCATTTAGTAGATCTCTATAAGCATGTTCAGAGTTGAGGACTCTGTAGTCTTCCATATATGGCCAATAGGTTTTCTGTAAATATGCTAAGACAATTCAATGCAGAAAGCATGAGCTTTTCAATAATGTGTTCAAACAATCACGCATGATCCAGCCATCATCATGCTGGTGAGAAGAGACACCCCCAAGATCAGTTGGGACACCCAAGAGAAAGAGAAATGGTTGCCTATGAGGCTCCATTACCACAAGGAAAGTCAAAGAGGTCCCTGAAAGGGAGTCCAACCTGGAAACTATTGAAAGTTTTACTTGATAATACTTAAGGAACACCAAAGGACATCAACAATAAAAAGTGATGAAATTCATGTGATTAAAATTAAAGACATCTGCTCAAAGAGAGACACTGTTAGAAAGAAAAGACAAGCCACAGATTTACAGAATACTTATGTAAATGTCATATATAATGAAGTGCTTGTTTCCAGGATATAAAAACACAAAACTCAGCCATAAAAATACAAACATCCACTTAAAAAATGTCTATATGATCATAATACTACCCCATTAAAATATATATGGGTGTGAAATAATATAAGAAGGAAAACTCAACACATTAGTCATGAGAGAAATGCAAATTAGAACATATTGAGATACCACTACACACTGGTTTGAAAAAAAAAAAGAGACAATACCAAATAGTGGCATGAATGCAGAACAACAGGAACTCATATTTCTTACTTATGTGAATGCAAAACAAAACAATACAGCCACTTGGGAAGATAATGGTCATAAGAGAGGTGCCAGGACCCTAACCACCCTTGGAAGAAACCCGCAGCTTTAGGAAAATAAACTCCCCTCAGTGCCTGGTCCCTTTCTCCCTTCTTCCTCCCCTTTTTCTCCATGGAATCCACATCAGGAAGATAAGCACACCTGCCTGTCCCTTTGAATTGAAATTTACAACTCCAAACAGACAATGACTCTTTTCCCCCCTAATGGCCTTCTGCTGTTAAGAAGATAAGCTAACCTTGCTTTTCTACTTTTGTAACCCTGCCTGCCCACTTGCTCAGGACTTTGCCTATTTTATATTCCTATATAAACTTGTGAAAATCAGAAAATGGGGCACAGATTTTTTGGAGACTTGTCTCTCATCTGGGCCCATGTGTGATAAACCTTTGTTCATCCATATCCCCAAGAGTGCTGCTTGAGTTTCTTTCTGTCAGCTGCAACATTTGGTTCCCTGACCAGGAAAGACCCAATCAAGCAGGCCCATTGTGCCTCTGGCTTGGGGCTGATGGGCATACCCAATGGCAATCTCTGAACAAATGAGGTGGGCACTGCCTGTCCTCTTGATGGGACCTCTTTCTGAGGCAGTCCCCTCAGGCCACATGCCTACACCCCAGCCTGACTCAGTGGAGAGGTGGACTGAACAGTGCCAGAAGTCTCCAGAAAGGTAAGGCCCTGGGTGTCAAGTCCTCAAACAGGCCCATCTCCAGATGGAAGAAGAGACTGATCACCTCCTGAAATCTCAAGTACCAAGATTTCAGAATAGGGCAATCCCTCTGGGAGGGACTGCATAACCTCTGAGTGACTGTGTGAGTGAGTGAGGTTGGCATAGCCTTGTGTCTGAGATACCAGTCTGTGACTCCAAAGCTTTATGTTACAGAGTCCACATGGGCCATAACCTGTTTTCCACAGCTACATTATATAGCATAATGGCCACCCTGAACTTTACCTGGGTGTCTTAGTTAAGGTGAGCCTAAGTTCTCATGAGCAATGTGAACAGGTGGGCATCAGAGTGACCTCAAAAGAGGCAACCTCTTTCCTTGCCTGTCTCATGCCACTGACTCAGAGTGCTGACTCAAAACTGTTAATCCCTGTGGGAGGGACTGCATAACCTCTGAGTGACTGCGTGAGTGAGTGAGGATGGCAGATGCTTGCATCTGCCATACCAGTCTGTGACTCCAAAGCTTTATGCTACAGAGCCTGCATGAGCCCTAATCTGTTTTCCATGGCTACATCATATGGCATAAGGGCCACCCCCAAATTTACCTGGGCGCCTTAGCTAAGATGAGCCTAAGTTCTCACAAGAGACACAGACAGTTGGGCACCTGAGTGGCCTTGAAAGAGGTGACCCCTTCCCTTATCTGTCTTGTGCCACTGACACAAGGTATGGGCTCATCACAGTCAAAACCTACCATCTTAAACTGCATGCTCAAGAATTTCAAGAAGGGTTTTTCCAGAGATTTTGGCATCTGGATGAACCCTGGCACCCTCCAAACCTTATGTGAAGGAGAGTGGCCCACTTTTAATGTTGCCTGGCCCTTGGAAGGACCCCAGGATATAGCCAGGGTCCATGAAGTGTGGCTGCTGATCACAGGAACTCCTGGCCACCCCAGTCAGTTTCTCTACATTGACTCTTGGTTGGAGAAAGCCTAGAATCTGTCCCCTTGGGTTCAATTTTGCATAGGAAAAAAATGGGACAGAGCAGGGACTTGATTGCACAGGGAATGGGGCCCTGGAAGCCTCATTCATCAAGGGTCATTCATCAAGAGTTCTCTGAGGAGGATCCAAAAACAACAACACAGCCATATTCTCTGGCTGCTTCAGCCTGTCCTCCTAGCCTGGGAGTGCAGGCAGATCTCCCAGAAGCACCTCCACCTTTGGTCCCTCCAGGAACAACAAACACCTTTGAGGAAAGCCCTGCAACTCCACTAACAAGGAGGCTCTGGTTGGCACAAACTGCATTACAGATGCCCCTCAATGAAAGACAGGGTTCAGCCCAGATTGGTGAGAATGGGACAATCCAACCTGGGAAGCCTGTATTATACTGCCAGCCATCCACAACTACAGACCTCTTAAACTGGAAGCATCACACCCCCTAATACTTGGAAAAGTCCCAGGTCCTTATTGATCTCATGGAATCCATTTTCGAAGCCCATTGTCCTATTTGGGATCATTGCCACCAACTCCTCCAGACTTTGTTTAATATGGAGGAGAGATGATGGATTCTGACAAAAGCCTGAAAGTGGCTGCAGGAGCAGGCCCCTACTGGTGTCTTAAACCCAAAAGATTGGGCACAAGAAGTGGCACCAGAAACCCAAATGAACTGGTTCTTCAACACTGATCAGGGACTGGCTGCACTCCAGCAATATTGGGAAGCGCTCCTCTAAGGTGTCCAAGCGGGGGCAAAATGACCCACAAACATGATAAAGACTACTTTAGTTACTCAAAAGCTTGATGAATCTCTGGGACATTTCTATGAACAGCTTTGCGAGGCTTTCAGAATCTAAACTCCTTTTGACCTAGAATCTCCAGAAAACCAGAGGATAGTGAATGCCACCTTTGTTGCACAGGCAGCAATGGACATTAAAAGAAAGCTCCAAAAATTACAAGAGTTCATGGGCACAAACATCTCTCAACTACTGAAAGTTGTCAACAGAGTATTTATCAAATGAGACAAAGCTGCCAAATGAGAAGCCAAGAAGTGAATAAAATATCAGGCCTCCCTACTGGCAGCAGCCTTGGGAAATCCTGACCTCACCAGATGAGAAAGGCCACCTCAAAAAGGGGGGACAGGCACCAGAATGGTGCCTCTGGCCAGAGACCAATGTGCCTACTACAAAGAAAGTAGACATTGGAAAAATGAATGCCCCCAAAAGTCTCAGGCACATAGAGGGAACATCACTAAAGGTAAATATGGACCTGAGCCCCAAGACAATCTGATTGGGCTGGCAGGACTTAACCCTGAATAGGGACAACAGGGCTCACTGGAAATTGGCCCCCATAAGCCAATGGTCAAACTACAAGTTAGGGGCCAGTCAATGACTTTCATTGTGGACACTGGCACTGAACATTCTCTGGTCACAACCCCCATCACTCCCTTTAGCAGAAAAGCTGCTAATATCATAGGAGTGACTGGGGACCAGTCAAGCCAATGACCTTTTTGCCAGTCAAGAACTTGCCAGCTCAGTGGCCATGAAGTGACTCATGAATTTCTATACCTGCCTGGATGTGTGGTACCCCTGGTTGGTAGGGACCTCTTAACCAAACTGGGAGCCCAGGTTACCTTCAAACCTGAAGGGCCAAAAATCTTAACTATTGGGACTGGCCTCACTCTTCTCATCACCATGCCCTGAAGTGAAGAATGGAGATTTCATGTGGAAGAAAGTTCAGGTCAGAATCCAGAGAAACTGCTGCAAAATTTTCCCCAGGTCTGGGAAGAAAAAACCCACCGGGAATGTCACAGAACCATGCACCCATCATCATCGACCTGAAGCCTAGAGCAGACCCTGTCTGGCAGAGGCAGTATCTGATCCCCCATAAAGCGCAATTGGGCATAGTCAAACATATAGATCACCTGAAGAGACAGGGGATTGTAATCAAATGCCAGTCACCTTGGAACACCCCAGTATTGCCAGTAAAAAAGCCAGATGGGATCGACCAGTGCAGGATTTATAAGCCATTAATAACATCACTCTCACCTTACATCAGGTTGTTCCCAACCTGTACACTTTGTTAGGACAGCTAGCAGCTGAAGCCACATGACTCACTTGCCTGGACCTGAAAGATGCCTTCTTCTGCCTGTGGCTGACCCCCCCAAGCCAGCCTGTTTGCCTTTGAATGGGAAGATCCCAAAATGTGGCAGAAATCAGCTAACCTGGACCTGGCTCCCACAGGGTTTCAAAAACTCCCCTACCCTTTTTGGGGAAGACTTGGCAGCAGATTTGGTGACCTACCCCCAGGAAGACTGCAGGTGTGCCCTCTTACAATATGTAGATGACCTCCTACTTGCCAGTGAAACAGAAGAGGACTGCTGGAAAGGAACCTAGACTCTCCTACAACTTCTAACACAGACTGGTTACAAAGTGTCTTGGAGAAAGGCCCAGATCTGTAAATAGCTGGTCAAGTGCCTGGGGTTCAGCATCACACAAAGGCACCAGATGCTCATACCTGAATGAAAGAAAGTAATCTGGGCCTTCCCTACCCCCACCACAGAAAGAAAGCTTCATGATTTCCTTGGGACTGCAGAGGTCTGCCACATCTGGATTCCTGGGTTTGCAGCCATGGCCAAGCCCCTTTATGAGGTTTTGGTGTGTCCAGAAAAAGAGCTTCTTGCCTGGAAGAAGCTCAACAGGGGGCCTTTCAAAACATCAAAAGACAACTTGGCTGAACCCTTGCCTTGGGGTTCCTGGATGTAACTTGAAACTTTAACCTGTTTGTGCATGTAAAGAACAAAGTAGCATTTGGGGCTTTCACACAGTCAGTCCCTGGAAAAAGACCTATTGCTTAATTCTCCAAGCAGCTGGACTCCATGGCTGCAGGTTGGCCACCCTGCCTGAAAGTCTTGGCAGCAACCAAAACCCTTGACAAAGAAGCTGACAAATTAACTCTTGGACAGGCAATTCATGTTTTGGTTCCATACGCAGTCACTGCCCCAATGAACTCACATAGGCATCGGTGGATATTGAATCTCTCACTCACATATTACCAAGGTTTACTCTGTGAAAACCCCAGAGTGACAGTAGAAATGGTGCACAGTCTAAACCCTTCCACCTTTTTGCCAGATGAGTAAGGTGTTCCTGAGTATGACTGTGTCAAAGTGACTGAAGAAGTTTATGCCAGTTGCTCTGACCTCAAAAACAAACTGCTCCTTTCCCCAGATCGGACTCTATTTACAGATGGGAGCAGTCTTGTTAAAAATGGGGAAAAGCTTGCAGGGTATGCAGTCACCACTACCGAATGGGTGGTGGAAGCAGCGTCTCTACCGTGGGGATGGTCTGCATAATAGGCAGAACTGTGGGTGCTGGTTTGAGCCCTGCAGCTAGCCACGGGGCAAGCAGTAAACATTTACACTGACTCTAAGTACACATTTGCTACCATTCATATTCATGGGGCAATTTATAATTAAGAGGTCTCCTAACTGCAGGGGGAAAGGAAATTAAAAAAAAAGGAGAAATCCTCCAACTGTTAGAAACAATCTAGAAACCAGACAAAGTTATCATCATCCACTGCCAGGGACATCAGAAAGGAATGAGTATGGTCACTCAATGAAACAGGCTAGCCAACAAAGCAGCTCAGCAAGTGGCTGAAGGAACCCACAGAATAAGAGTCCCAGAATTAACACTGCCACTGTCCCTCCTAGAACAAGACACTGATAAATTAAGCTATACCCAAGAAGAGCAGGAGTGGGCTAAAAGAGAAGGGGGAAGTTGAACCCCTGAAGGACCTTGGCTGCTCATGGATGACTGGATTTTTGTACCAAAAGGAGCCACTCATACCCTCATTCAGTGATACCACCAACTCACCCACCTAGGGAAAATTGTGCTAGAAATCTTGCTTGGGAGATACTACTACATAGCCTGGATAATTTCTATCTGTGCCACCATCAACAGTCAGTTCCAAGTTTGTGCCAAAAACTACCCCTTGCAAGGCCCCCATACTCTGGCAGGTTTCCAGCACATGGGAACAGCCCCCTTTGAAAATATCATAGTAAACTTCACAGAAGTGAAACCAAGTCAGGGGTACAAATATCTGTTGGTGATGATATGGACCTTTTCAGGTTGGGTCAAAGCTTTCCCTACTCACACTGAAAAGGCAAGAGAAGTGACTAAGGACTTTACTTAGAGAAATCATTCCATGACACGGGCTGCCACTGTCAATTAGAAGTGACAATGGCCCGGCCTCCATGGCTGCCATAGTCCAAGAGCTAGCAAAAATGTTAGGAATCAAGTAGAAACTCCATACCGCTTACAGGTCCCAGAGCTCAAGTAAATTTGAAAGCATGAATCAAACCCTCAAAGACACCCTAGCCAAATTCTGCCAGGAAACTGGTCTCCCCTGGGTAGACTTACTTCCCTTGACCCTTATCCAAGTTAGGTGCACCCCAGGACACACAAGCTATTCACCCTTTGAAATTCCATTTGGGTGGCCACTCCTAATTATCTGGACCTTCAGAGGAAATCTCAGACTTCTGGGGGAGGCTAGCCAAGATTCCATTCTCCAGCAGCTGGGGAAAACTTTAGCTGAAATACATAAAACTGTCTTGTCCCAGAATCTCATCCCCTGGGACACCCTGTGAACCCCCAGAGGCCATGGGACCTAGTCTGGGTCAAAGACTAAAAAAAAAAAAGAACCCCTTCAGCCTTCCTGGACAGGTTCACATACTGTAAGCCTTGTAACTCCTACTGCTTTTAAAGTTGCAGGCATTGCCCTTTGGATCCATCATTCCAGGGTCATGAAGGCACACCTTGATAAACAGCAGGACAGCTGGACCCCCCAACCCATACCCAGCCACCCCACCACCCCTGGAGAGTGTGAGTCACTTGGGATTCCTGAGCACTGACCTTCTCAAACACGTGCTGAATGGACCCCTGCTGTTGGTGGATCCTGTGCTTATACAGCCTGCTTGCCTTGGTATTTGGAGTTGGACTCACTGCTGTGGCCCCTACAGCCTGGACTGTTGTGAATACAGGCCTAATTGCAATTGCTTACTGGTGTATAATAGGATGCTTCTGTGCCTTGACTTGTTTGTCCTTTCCTTCCTTGCCCCACCCCTAAGAGCCAATACCCACCCCTAAAATCTATGGCAGCTGCAAATTAGTCAAAGCTGGGACAAGCAATCCATGCTGAATGCTTCCGTCCCATTCTCAGCAAGTGCAACTTCAGCCTCTGTAATATTTGACACTTGCAGGGCAATCCAAGATCATGCTTCTTACACTTTACTGGTTGCCCCATAAACCCATGCCCCCACACCTGCCTCCAGGAGAGTTTGTAGGGGTTGCAACTATGGGAGTTATGACAAATACCTCTGCAAAAACCCCCAAAAGGGTGGAGGATTCTGCCACTCTTGGAGCTTGTTGGTAGGTTCCACTGCTCCCTGGTAGGGGTTCCCAGTGACTTCTCCACATCTCCTACAGAAAATCCCCAGCTCGGCAGGGTGTGGCATAGAAACCTGTGACCCCATAAAACTCACCTTATTAAATATAACCACCAGATCAGAAAATACTGTTTTAAAGGCCCAAACAGGACTAAAACTAGGAATCAGAATATACAACCCAATGGGGCTAGAACTAGGGGACACCATACTGGTCCAACTGTTCCCAGTAACCCAACCCACAGAGAAAAACATGATGAAAAATATCAGTAGAGCCACACAGATGCTAAAAGCGAGTTAGAACAGCCCCCCACAACATTCTCTTCAACCAGGTTTGAAATTTCCGCCAACTCCTAAATGAATCTCCACCTGACATAGCTGTCTCCTGCTGGCTATGCACTTCCTCCAGTCTAACTATTTTACCCATACCTGTCCCATGGAACATAACCCACCTCACCCATGACAGCTCTGCACTGGGAACTAGGCTCCTTCCAGTCCGCATAACTGAAAACCCAGGAAAACTGGCTAACTGTAAAAACATAACTACCAGGTCTCCTTCAACCATCTTCCCTCTTGGAAGGGCTAACTGAGACACCACCTGCCCACTAAATGAGCCTGACCAATGCACCACAAACTCCACCATCTGGGTCTGTGGCACCAATGCCTATCAGTGCCTACCCCAGGATGGCCAGGGCATCTGCTACCTGGCTTGGCCAGTACCATCATTCTCGGTGTATAGAGATGAATTGCCTGGAGAGCTCTCCTGAACCAAATGAGCAATACAGGCAATTCTGATACTCTTAGGACTAAGAGTGGTTGGGAGTGCATCAGTAGTGAGGTCCTCACTCGCATTTAGGTCAGGAGAGCTTACAAACACTAACACTGGAAACATCAAATAACCTCAAAGAAGTATCGGAGGCTCTCAACGGGTTGTAAGACCAGATAGACTCATTGGTGGAAGTGATTTTACCAAACAGGCAAGGATTAGACTGGCTCACCACAAGTTCAGGGGGGATCTGTCAGGTCCTGGGGGAAGAATGCTGTTTCTATGCAAACTCCTCAGGGATAGTTAGGGACAAAGTAACCCTACTGAAAGAATGAGCCAAAGACTGCTTAAACTGTGTATACTAGGCATCTGCCAACAAGAACTACTTCCAGTATCTCCTTTCCTGGATTTTGCCATTTATGCCAGTAATAGCCTTAATAATCACTTCCTGCTTAAACATCTTAAAACACCAAGTAATGTCTCATGTTAAATATCAACCCTTGAGGACTATAAAAAAATCCCTTTGTTAGCAGATGATGCCCCATAAAGAATTATAAGGGCATCAAAAAGGGGGAATGATAAGGGAAGTACCAAGACCCTAACCCCCTTGGCAGAAACTCACAGTTTTAAGAAAATAAACTCCCCTCCAATCCCTGGTGTCTTTCTCCTCTCCTACCTCCCCTTTTTCTCCATGGAATCCACATCTGGAAGATAAGGGCCTGCCCCTTTGAATTGAAATTTACAACTATAAATAGATAATGACTCTTCTCCCCCCTAATGGCCTTCTGCTTTTAGGAAGATAAGCTAACCTTGCTTTTCTGCTTTTGTAACCCTGCCTGCCCATGCACGCAGAAATTTGCCCACTTAATGTTCCTATATAAACATATGAAAATCAGAAAATGGGGATCATATTTTTTGAAGACTTGTCTCTCCTCTGGGCCCATGTGTGATAAAACTTTGTTCATCCATATTCCCAAGAGTGCCACTTGAGTTTCCTTCTGTCAGCCACAACAATGCCAGTTTCTTATAGAATAAATCATACACTTAGCAAATGTTTCTTTAATCCCACTTGTATATATTTACTCAAGTGAATGGAAACTATTTCCTCAAAAAATCTTCTACATAAATATTTAAGCAGCTTTGTTCTTGGTCACAAAAATTGGGAAAAATAAAAATGTTCATCAACAGGTGGAAGAAAGATCTGAGTGAGGAGAAAGCACAGACTAGTTGGTAAGAGTAAGTGACTCCTTTCATCCAGAAAAAATAGAAAGAGAGAGGTACTTCACTAGTAACACTAAAGGGTCCATGCTCCTCCTCTGTTTACATACAAAAAGAGAGAGACAGACCTCTCCTGAACTGGCTGATACCCAAGGCAGATGCCCTCAGGCAAAGAATTCATAAGGCCAGATTTTACTTAAAAAATGGAGATGATGCAATGGAGAGAGCATTTCTCTGAGCATTGCCATAGAAGAGACCCTGAGTGCCTATCTTACCCTGGGGAGGCCCCTTTGACACAGCCATGGAATTTTTTTACTGGAAACCCCCTTCCCAATATACCAGGCAGCCTGGCTCAACCAAGGCTCTAAACCAGCAATGCTTGGGACAGGTGAGCTATCAGCAAGATGAGAGAGTGTCACATCAGTCACAGATGAGGTCCAGGCAGCCACTCTATAGGGGCCCATACAGTCCCTTTCCTGAAGGGTCCTGGCTCCTCCTCCTGCATTAAAAGCCCAGTTTCTACACTTCTGGGAATTGTGACTATAGGAACAATTCTCATCCAACAGCAACCCCTTGCAGGGGCCTATTTTGTTCTTGCTTTCTGCACTAAAGTTATTGATGCTTTAACGCCTTGCCTGGAATAAACTGAAACCCTGACAATTGTATACACAGAATCACAGATGGTCCCCATCTGCCCTTCCCTATGATCTAGATATCAGTGGTCTCTGCATCTTCAGGTCAAGGGGGTCATCAGCCCTGGGTAGTGGCCATTGACCAGCCAAACTGTGGTCTTCCTCTTTCATCCTCCTTCCACATGCCTCCCCAGGACTTTCACAGCTAGAGTCAGATCCCAAAGCAGAGATATAAGGAAGGGCAGTCCCAGGATAAAATTCTCACTTCCAAATACGTTACCATTTTGCCTAAAATATTCATTGAATTTCAGCCCTGATATTGTCTGACGTTAGTAGATCTTTGTAAGCTTCCTCAGAGTCAAGACCCTGGTGGACTCCCATTTTTGCAGAAGGGAATTAGTCAGTGATGAGATGGCACATGGAAGTAGGTGCCCCTATTTCTTGGGAAAGGCACCCACCTGAGGAGGTAGGTGTCCTTTTCTGTGGCATTCAGCTTAGGAACTACTTACCTGTAGAGACCAGGCCTCACTTGATTATTCCACAGGAAGATTCTGTGCTTACAGGGAAGGATGTCAGACAGTTTAGCACCGGTTCATGGAGGTGGCTGTAACCAAGTTCTGTTACTTTTCTGTGAACGATTTCCTGTGGATGATTTCAGGTTTGGTTAATCACTTAAGATGCAAACCCTAGTATTTGCTCCTAAACCCACTAGCAGATTTTAATCACCTCTTTCAAATGCAGACATTCTGAAAGCTAAAAGCTTCAGTTTAAATGAAGCTGGGATATAGCCACAGGCCTTCTCCACTCAAAGCGTTCTTCAAACCACCCCACCCCCAGGTGTCTGGTTAAAAATTGCAGGGTCTCTGGGAAACTCCCCAGTCTGGAGCATTCCCATTCCATACTTTTCCTAACCTCATTTGAGAATCACTGGCATGGAGGCAAACATTTAGCTTCTAGCCAGATGAAGGTTCTAGATCTCTGTGGACATCTCCTGAAAGGACAGGGCAGAGGGTTGATAGGCAGGAAGAAGGATGGCTCTGAAAGAGCAGAGCTTCCACAGAGGGAGCCAAGCAGCTGGGGGGCAGAAGGGTCATGGAAAGTGGTGGACAGCACTATGTCACAGATATCTGATCCTGATGTCCCCAGTGCCACAGTCAGAGCATGGCCCTGGGTGTTGGTGCTGGAATAAAATGTGGACAGAGTTGTGTGGGTCCAGCAAGGATGCTCCCTGGCTTCTGCTCCTCCTTCCTGACTCCCCACCACATGTTCCCCAGCTGGGACTTACCTCCACTAAGAATCTGGGGCCAGGACTCAGGTCTCTGCTCTCCTCCTACACCCACCCTCTCTACCCTTGGGGAAGCTAAAGGAAAAGCAGAGGAACACCAGGCAAAGCACCTTTGGGGTCAGAAAGAAAGTACCACAATTCACATGCTCAGGGACCACAGGCAGCACAAGTTGAATGAGCAGCTGTAGGGAATTTAAATGGAAGATTTTGTTGTTGAACCAGAGATGTGACCACTAGATGGCAGTAACACGCAATCTAGTCAAAGGGAGTTTGATGTTGACTGCTTTGTAGGCAGGGACCCCTGCAGGAAACTTCCAGAGGCCACAGGGGGTAAGGAGTCCCCTGAAGGGGAAGCAGGGCCAGGGACTCCAATGGAGGTTGGGGCCTTATAAGCAACCATGCCTAGCCTATAAATTGAGGGACTATGTTGCGCCAGATTCCTGGGGTTTGCAAATACTAAATTGCTAAAAAATGCTTATTGAGCTAACTTTAAGACAATTAGATGTGCAATTATTTGAGCTTGGCTGTGCTCCCAAAGACCTCAAAATAACTTCATTTCTTCATAGGTATATTCTCAAGAGAATTTTCCATAAAAGGGACAGCTGGGTAAGCCAGCTTTGAGAGATTTAAAGCTACTATATCTGAACTGACTCATCAGTATTACCAACAATGCTATGTCCCTCCCACAAATGTATTTGTCCCTTTCCCTATGTTGGATGAGGGCTTTCCAATGTGGAGGGATTTTTTCCAGGGGAAGCATCCTCCATGGGAAGCATCCCCAAGGCCTGGTGCTCAGGATGGCACACCATTTGGAGTGACTTTCATTACTTGGTAGGTAGATGTTTGTTTATTAAGAGAAAATTGTAGGCCAAGTAATGTCATTTATAATGGTTTCCCAATTATTTTTTATGCCAACTGACTTCTCTAAAGTCAACTATCTTAGGGACTCCTAAAACAGGACAGAGTCCCACCTGGGTCTCTTGTGACACTTTCTGCCTTGGTATCCAGGCCACCAACCTACTTCCTACCTCAGACAATTGCCTAAATATGGCTGGCTATAGGCCCTGGAGCCAGGAAAGATGAAACTAACTGTGGATATATTTACTTATAGAAACATTGACACCAACATTGACATGTACATTTTTATATGTCTATACATATTAACTTAAAAGTCCACAACAGGCTTCTGTATCATTCTGTTGTCAGGTGCTCTGACATAATTTTACATACTGTTAATTTCATGGAAACATGATAATTTATAACTCATTTCTCACTCTCCCTGTCCCTTTGATTCCCTTCCCCACCCAGTCCTTCTTAAGTTCAGGATAAATGTTAATTTTGGTCAGCACAACCCTTCTAATACTGTTTTTTTCCCACCATTCCTCCCAGTCTTCTTCTCTGGGTCCCCTATGAAGGGCCAAAGTTCCCTTTGTCCTCTATGAGGTTCTGGTTCCTCCCAGACTCCCCAGATACTCAGTTGCCCCCTTTTGCAGCTCTGATCCTTTGGAAAGAAGAGGCAGATTAATGCCATGTTGTGGCCACAGGTTCATGTTGGGCTTACGCATCACTGTTAGTCCTGATGATTCTAAGGATGGAGGTAGAAACCCAAACTACTTTCAGATGATTTTATCTCTTTGTAAGTATTTTATTTAGAGGATTTCTGTGAACAGTTAGGAGAGTTTGGTATATAAATGAAATAACAAACTGGTGTATTGTATTCATGGAAATAATAAAACAATAGAGGAATTTTTTTTTTACTGGAACAGTGAGGTACGTGACTTTGATTTTTTTTTTTTTTTTAGATTCCAGGGTGAGGTATTGAACATGGGATCTCATATGTGGGAAGTGCAGGCTTCCCACATACCAGGAGAAATGTGGAGAAGATGTGGAGAAAGGCAGTGCAATGCTCATTCTCTACTCGTGGGATTGTATTATGGCAAAGGAATCTGGTGACCAATGTGGAAGACAGCTCATTAGTTCTTCAGGAAGCTAAGTATGGAGTTCCACCCATGCTCATGGAGGCATGACTTACAAACAAAATCTGATGTGAAGAGAGATGGTTCCTAAAGAGGGAGTGGGTACCAGGTTATGTCCAGGGGATCTTGTCTGACCTGTGGCCTGACATTGGCAATTTCTGCTCTTGTTTTGCCCCAGCCCTAGGCCCCTCACATCCCAACACCCCAGATCACCATGTTTGCTTTCTGATATATGTACTATTATTGAGAGTGACCCTGTCCTGTTTCAGATCCAAGGGCTGCTGTATTCTCTGGTTCCCAATAGATGTGTCCCTCAGATGAAATAAACATTTTCAGTGTCTAGAGTCCATGTTAGGAAGCCACAGACTTTGGCATTTTTTCATTAAGAGAACAATAGATCATTTATTTTCTTCTTTTCCCATTTTGTTTGAAGATATTCAAAAGGAATAAAAGCCATGTCACACAGATATCATGACTAACTGAGTGCTTATTTTGTTTAATTCATCTTCCCACTTCCTCACCAGTCTGAGGTGCTAGGCAAATAAATACCTACAGAAAAAAGAACCTCCTCAATTGCCCATTTCAACACATCTTGTGCAGTCTGTGAAAGGAGAGGGAACCCACATATGTCTAAATCTGTATCTTCATTTTTAACTTTTTCCACTTGTCATGATGCCACATAATTTGGTGGCTCCCTAATGCACATACAAATGATAATAAACAACAATTAAAAACAACTTCATAATTGGAGTATGGGTGGCCAATGGCTCCTTCGCTGGCAAATGCTGCCCTATACACTAGGCAAACAATGGAAAATGGTGGGATGGATAAGAGGACTCATCACCAGTGTACATGTCTCCCACTGCATGGGGTACTATATTTAATTCAACTGCAAGAGAAAGAGATAACCTATTTTCAAAAACAGCTGTGAGAGAAAAGAAAGAAAACAAAAACTGCAAAGCAGAGAGCTGGGCTTTCCAAATTATCCAATCTGAAACAATCCAAAGCAGTTCAGAAATATTTCCTTGAAGAAATACAGCTCAGCAAAGGAGTTCCAAGCCCCAGGTGAATAGGAGAAGGCCATGGAGCATTTGACCAATGCCATTGTCCTGTATGAGCAGCCACAGTTGTAAAGGCAAGTTTTACCATGAACTCTTCCATCACCAGTGTTCCAGGTGCTTCAGACTTAGTCCTGACACTCCTTCAAGCTCAGAGCTTGGTGAAAGATGATGTGGAATGAAAAACAAATGTGGGGATCCTAAAATCTCATTGAAAGTGTTTTAAAAAAACTCAGAAGATGAAAACTCTGAAGGAATAAGATCAAATGTGCTTGTTATAGACCAAGAACCACCCTGAAAACTTACAAGGTTACTTTTTTCTTAATTTGTGTAAATCCACTTGTCTCTTTTATTTATTTTTCCTAGTGAAAAATGCATTTTGATGAGAGCTTTTTGTATTATAAATATACAATTTTCTAGTTATGGAAATTTGAAATTGCATCAGTTTTGTGTTTTCCTAAAATGTGCAATTAAAATGTATATGCACATAATAATATTTAAGGTAAAAATATCAAGAGCTCCATTTTGAAAGAAAGGGAAAAATATATATTTATAAATATATATGAGAAAGCTGAAGAAAGTATATTTTTAAAGCAAGTACATTTTCCTATATATGAGAAAATTGGATCAAGTCTTGATTATTTATCCAAACTGAGTGTTTAAATATTTTGAGAGATTTAAAAAATGTGTAATGGAAAAAGTGCCTTTCTGTTCACTGACTATGTTGTAATGGCCCCCATGCCTCTCTTTCTAAGTCTGGTGTTCACAAGACTGGCATATCTGTGATATCAGGGACAAGAGGTGCCTAAAACAAGAAAAGAGAGGGAGCTTTTTGGAGCATCTGTATCTGTGATCTGTAAGTTATTTTTGAAATATAAAGTTCATGTCAAAATAAAATCTATCTTGTTGGCATTTTAACAGATATAAACATTTCTTGGTTTTTCATTTTGCCATATACTTTGCCACTGAAAATTGTTCAAAAATGCTTTCCTTTTTGTTTCTAAATTCTTTACCTTGGTGTTTACACTGTTGAGTATTGTCAGCCAATGTTTGCAAGTGATTTTCTTAAGTAATTTTTTGAATCTGTTTGCATGTGTTAATGTTTACCAGTTTTTATTTTGTTACATTTTTTAGAAGACATACGCTTTTGTTATTACTGTTGCAAGATGTAACATAAAAATTGTATACTCTAAACTGAAGGTGACCCTTTTAAAGAATAAATTATTTGTTTTGTTTGTTGTTGGGAGGTTCAGGTTAGTGACCATGAAACCAGGTTACCTGCACATGAAAACCAAAAAGGTAGAAGTATAAAGATGTTGTAGTGTTAATTTTCTGACTGATGCCAGTTAGTTTACTGAGAGATGTTATTTCAGGCTACTGTAAGGTATTTGAATATTTTAAGTACTTATATAATTTAGTATTCTACAAATTTTAAGGAAGTAGGTGGAGAGGGAATTTATCAGGATATTAAATTAATGGGTCTCTGGCTAAACAGTGGTGCTTGGAAAGCACAGTGTATAAAAATATCTTGGATGGGAGGAGGGCCATAACGTTGTGTTTGGAATAACAAGGGTCTGTCATGTATCTCAGTGTTTGCAGTTTCTCTTCATCCTTTTTAAATTGCCCTTATAGCAATATCTAACCTATTAAGCAACTTCTGGCTGTGGTTACCTTGATAGGAAACGTGATATCAAGTCTCTAGCTTTTGAGTGGTTTTGAAATGCCTAGTTTTAAAACTGTGATACTACACACTCTCTTAAGAATCAGATTATAAATGCATTCTAGTATATTAAATTATCCCGGATTTGTAAGCTTACCAAAGTGAAACATAAGAAATCAAGAAAATGAGTGTTGTCTTCTGTCTCCTCCACACCCCACCCCCCTAAAAGATTAGTTGAACTTCCCCCAACTGCTTATAAAGCAAAAGAAATTCTAGGAAATGTGTATTTCTTTCTTCCTTCATATTAATAATATTTATTTCCATTCTACTACTTACCAAAGGAGGCAGTTTAAAAGTGTTCACTAGTGAATTCTGATAATGCCATTTTTACATTTATTTTATGTGTTTGTGGGTGAGTATTGACTTGCTACTTTAAATCTGAGTCCATATATTATGGCCACTGAAATTAATATCTCTTTGCTCTTAGAAATTTATTTTACAGAATTGTGCTAAGACATTTAGAAAAAGAAAATGGAAATGCTATGATAAAAACCAAATTGGTTCCAAACCTTATTTAGACATCATTTGGCTCTTATACATTTCTTTTAAAACTGCAATAATTTATTTATTTGCATTGCTCTGATTTGGAGGTGTAGTTATATAATTACTTATCTACTGATTTTAATTTTACAAAATAAAATTATTATTTAGTTTTCCACTAAAAAAGTGACAGGCAAGTTGCAAAACTTAAAGCAATCACAGTCCCATGGTGAGCTCCCAAATACCCCAATACCCTTGGCAAGATGTGGGGTGAGAGTGGTAGGGAGGGTGGAATATTATTCAGGTGTAAAAAGGAAGAAGTCGTTATACAAAAGACAACATGGGTTAATCTTGAGGACATTATGCTCAATTAAATAAGCTAGACACAAAAAGACAAATATTGAATGACCTCAATGCTATGAACCAACTATAAAATATAAATTTATAGAGATAGAATTTAGAATATAGGCTACCAGGGGATATATTGATTATGTCAAGGAATAGGGAGCTAATGCTTAATTTGTACACAATTTCTATTTAGATTGATTGGGAAGGTTTGGAAATAGGAAATAAAAAGTGAAAAGTCAGGGAGAGGTGTTGGGGTATATGGCAATCCTCTATACTTTCAATGTAACTGTTCTGACATCTAAAACTTCCCTAAAATAAATATAATAATTATATGAAGTTTTAAAAAGTAAAAAAAAAAAACCTTCTTAACATGAGAGTAGAAGGGAATTTCCTTAAACAGATTAAGCTTTCCCAATATGAATCTATGGTAATGGCCATAGTTAACATAGCACTTTTGGGAGATCAAATTTTCCCTTGGAATCAGAACCAGACAAAGAAGCCTGCTCTCACCACTTCTATTCTAACTTGTAGTGGAAGGCCAGTCAGGGCAATAAGGCAACTAGAATAAAATGAAAATGTTAGATATTTATAGATGCTGTTATTACATGAATGGAAAATCCACCACAATCTACAAATATTAAAATCAGTAAAAGAACACAGCAAGGCTCTGGGTACAGGCTCAACAAATAAAACCAACATTATTGTTGTACACCAGCAACAACTAGAAAATAAATGGCAATACCAGACTTGAAGAAAATATCATAATAGAAATAAACCAATAAAGGATTAATTTATGAAATATCTAAATTGATATGAAAATTATAAATGACCCAACAGAGAATGAAAATAGTATATGAAGCAAAAGAAACAACCAAGGGCAAATAAACACTTGGAAACCTGCCTGTAGCAGGAACTGCAAGATCCAGGGTACAGAAGACCCATAGGGCCCAGGGAGGGTGGGATCCCATGACCAGAAGGAAGAGACAGGGAGAAGGATCTCTGCCACCCTAAGGCTGGTGGCAGAGGCTGCTCACCTTGTCCCTCCCTCCAGGACACCCTATTTGACTCCCTACCCCTCCCCCAGGCTAGGAAAGTTTATGATTGGCCCATTCTTCCCTGTTGACCTGCATGTGGCAATACTGAGGGGAACAATCCCACCCTTCCAAGACTTCTTTGAGATCACAAACAAGTCATGCAAGAAGTGCATTCTGGATATGTTCAATAGTGAAGCAGATACACAGAGAATATTTTCTGTTTGAATACAGGGTTTGGGGATTCCTGGTACAACAGGCTGAAACAATGAGGGATTGCATTTTACTTGATATAATTCAGGAAAGGGACTCCCTGGACCATCACACCAAGAGAGCCTGTGCCCCAACTTCCTGGGATCTAGCAAGAGCATTTTCCATCTGAGGTAAACTGATAACAGTATCTCCCTCTGCCTTGTGGGTCACTCTGATGAGGGAAGTGCCTGAATCCCAACCCCACCCTCAGCAGAAACCCACAGCTTTAAAAAAATAAACTCCCCTCAGTCCCTGGCCCCTCTCTCCCCTCCTTTTTCCCCTTTTCTTCATGGAATCCATCTCAGGAAGATAAGCACCCTAGGCTGGCTTTTTGAATTGAAATTTGCAACTTTATACAGATAATGAATCTTTTCATCCTTAATGGCCTTCTGCTTTTAGAAAGATAAGCTAACCTTATCTCTCTGCCTTTGTAACCCTGCCTGCCCAATTGCTCAGGAATTTGCCTGCTTAGTCTACCTATATAAACTTATGAAAATCAGAAAACAGGTCTCAGAATCTAGAGAGTGAACACTTGTCTGGGCCCACGTGTAATAAAACTTTCTTCATCTGTTCTCCCAAGAGGCCATTTGGGTTATTTTTGACTGGCTGCAAGATTTGGGTCTCCTGGCCAGGAAACCCAACTGAGAAAGCCCATTGTGCCTCCAGCTTGGGGCTGAAGGGCACAGCCAACAGTGATCTCCAAGTGAATGAGGTGGGTTCTGCCTGTTCTCTTGATGGGACCTCCTTCTGAGGTGGTCCCCACAGGACACATCCCTACACCCCAGCCTGACTCAGTGGTGAGGTGGACTGAACAGTGCCAGAAGACTCCAGAAAGGTGAGGCCCTGGGTGGCAAGCCCTCAGTCAGACCTCTCTCTGGACGGAAGAAGAGACTGATCACCTCCTGAAATTTCAAGTACCAAGATTCCAGAATAGGACACTCACTGTAGGAGGGACAGCATTACCTCTGAGTGACTGTCTGAATGAATGAGAAGAGCAGAGGCTTGCATCTGCTGTACCAGTCTGTGAATCCTCTGCATATGCTATGGATCCAGTGTGGGCCCTAACCTGTTTTCTGTGGCTATGTCATACAGCATAATGGCCAACCCAAAATTTACCCAGGCACTTTAGGTAAGATGAGCCCAATTTCTCATGAGAGATGTGGACAGGAGGGCATCTGAGTGGCCTTGAAAGAGGTGACCCCTTCTTTTGTCTGTCTTATGCCACTGACACAGGGTATGGGCTCATCACAGTCAAAACCTACTGTCTTAAACTGCATACTCAAAAATTTCAAGAAGTGTTTTCCCAGAGATTATGGCATCCAGATGAACCCCAGCACCCTCCAAGGTTTATGTGAAGTAGAGTGGCCCACTTTTAATGTTGACTGGCCCTCAGAAGGGATATAGCCAGGGTCCATGCAGTGTGGCTGGTGGTCACAGGAACTCCTGGCCTCCCTGATAAGTTTCCCTACATGGACTCTTGGTTGGAGATAGCCCAGACTCTGCCACCTTGGGTTCTATTGTGTGTTAGAAAAAAGGGACAGAGCACGGTCTTGGTTGCACAGGGAATGGGGCTCCGGAAGCCAGTCATTCATCATGGGTCCTCAGAGGAGGACTCACCACCACACCCACTGCCATATGCTCTGGCTGCTCTAGCCTCTCCTACTGGCCAGGAGTGCAGGCAGATCTCCCAGAAACACCTCCACCTTTGGTCTCTCTTTCTAGCCTGGGAATGCAGGCACATCTCCCAGCAACACCTCTACATTCAGCCCCTCTGGGAACATTGACCCCCTCTGAGGAAAACCCTGCAACCACACCAGCAAGGAGAATCTGGTCAGCACAACCCACGTTACAGATGCCCCTGTGTGAAACAGAATGGGACCATCTGACCTGGGAAGCCTGCATTATACTACCAGCCCTTAAAAACCACAGACCTCTTAAACTGGAAGCACCACACCCCCTCCTACTCGGAAAAACCCCAGGCCCTTATTGATCTCATGGAATCCATTTTCCAAACCCATCATCCTACTTGGGATGATTGCTGCCAACTCTGCCTGACTTTATTTAATACAGAGGAGAGAAGACTAATTCTGATGAAATCCCAAAAGTGGGTGCAAGAGCAGGCCCCTACTGGCAACTTGAACCTGGAAGATTGGGAATGAGAAGCAGTGCCAGAAATCCAACCTAACTGGGACTTCAACACTAAACAGGGAATGGCTGCACTCCAGTAATACTGGGAAGTGCTCCTCAAAAGGGTCCAAGCGTGGGCAAAACAACCCACAAACATGACAAAGACAACTTTAGTTACTAAAAAACCAGATGAGTCTCCAGGAGATTTCTATGAATGGCTTTGTGAGGCCTTCAGAATCTACACTTTTTTTTACACAGAAGCTCTGGAAACCAGAGGATGGTGAATGCCGCCTTTGTTGCACAGGTAGCAATGGACATTAAAAGAAATCTCCAAAAATTAGAAGGGTTCATAGGCATTAACATCTCTCAACTACTGGAAATCACCAACAAAGTATTTATCAATTGAGACAAAGCTGCCAAATGAGAAGCCAAGAAGCAAATAAAAGAACAAGCCTCCCTACTAGCAGCAGCCTTAGGAAATCCTGACCCCACCAGATGAGAAGGACCACCTCAAAAAGGGGGGACAAGCACCTGAAGGGTGCTGCTGGCCAGAGACAAATGAACTTACTGAAAAGATAGTGGACACTGGAAAAATGAGTGCCCCCAAAAGACTAAGGCACATAGAGGGAACATCCCTAAAGGGAAATATCAACCTGAGCCCCAAGATGATCTGATTGGGCTGGCCAGACTCAACCCTGAATAGGGGCAATAGGTCTCACTGGAAATTGGCCCCCATGAGCCCATGGTCAAAATACAACTCAGGGGCTAGTCAATGACTTTCATAGTGGACACTGGAACTGA
This sequence comes from Cabassous unicinctus, assembly GCA_029593785.1. NCBI lineage: Eukaryota > Metazoa > Chordata > Mammalia > Cingulata > Chlamyphoridae > Cabassous > Cabassous unicinctus. The sequence continues at coordinate 11,057 of JAQZBX010001397.1, read as the reverse complement.
ACACTCTGTGGTCACAACCCTCATCACCCCCTTTAGTGGAAAAACTACTAATATCTTAAGAATGACTAGGGACCAGTCAAGCAAATGGTCTTTTTGCCAATCAATAACTTGCTAGCTTGGTGGCCATGAAGTAACTCATGTATTTCTGTACCTGCCTGAATGTCCAGTTCCTCTGCTTGGTAGTGACCTCTTAACCAAACTGGGAGCCCAGATTACCTTCAAATCTGAAGGGCCAGCAAGCTTAAGCCTCAGGACCAACTTCACTTTCCTCAAGACTGTGCCCCTAAGTGAAGAATTGAGACTTCATGTGGAAGAAAATTCAGGTGAGAATCTGGAAAAACTGCTGGAACTTTCCCCCCAGGTTTGGGCAGAAAAAGACCCACGAGGAATGACACAGAACCATGCACCCATCATGATTGCCCTGAAGCCTTGACTGATGCAAATCTGGCAGAGAGTGTCCGATCCCCCACGAAGTGCAATTGGGCATTGCTGAACATATAGATTGCCTGAAGAGAGAGGGGATCTTAATTGAATGCCACTCACCTTGGAACACCCCATTACTGCCAATAAAAAAGCCAGATGGGAAGAGATATTGACCAGTGCAGGACTTATGAGCAATTAATAATGTCACTTTCACCTTACATCAGGTTGTTCCCTACCCACACACTTTGTTAGGACAGCTGCCACCTGAAGTCACCTGGTTCACTTGCCAGGACCTGAAAGATACCTTCTTCTGCTTGCAGCTGGCACCCCCAAGCCAGCCTCGATTTGCCTTTGAATGGGAAGATCCCAAAATGTGGCAGAAATCAGCTAACCTGGACCTGGCTCCCACAGGGCTACAAAAACTCCCCTACCCACTTTGGGGAAGATGTGGCAACAGGTTTGGCCACCTAACCCCAGGAAGACTGCAGCAGTGCCCTCTTACAACATGTAGATGATCTCCTACTTGCCAGTGAAACAGAAGACTGCTGGAAAGGAACCCAGACTCTCCTAAAACTTCTAACAAAGACTGGTTACAAAGTGTCTTGGAGATAGGTCCAGATCTGTAAACAGCAAGGCAAGTACCTGGGGTTCAGCATCACAAAAGGGTATCAGAGGCTTGGACCTGAATGAAAGAAAGTGATCTGCCCCATCCTTACTCCCACCACAAAAAGAACTCTTCAGGCCTCCCTCAGTGCTGCAGGGTTCTTTCACATCTGGATTCCTGGGTTTGCAACCATGGCCAAACCCCTCTATGAAATTTTGATGGGTCCAGAAAAGAGCCTCTTGCCTGGGGAGAAGCTCAACAAGGGGCCTTTCAAAATAGAAAAAGAAAACTCGGCTTAGCCCTGCCTTGGGGCTCCTAGGTGTAACTCGATACTTTAACCTGTTCATGCATGAAAAGAAGAGAATAGCATTGTGGGTTCTCACACAAACAGTCAGCCCCTGGCAAAGACCTATTGCTTACCTCTCCAAGCAGCTGGACTCTTTGGCTGCAGAGTGTCTGCCATGCCTAAAAGCCTTGGCAGCAACTGTGGCCCCTGGCACAGAAGCTGAAAAATTAACTCTCGGACAGGCAATTCACGTTATGGTGTCACACGCAGTCACTGCCCTAATGAACTCACATGGGCATCAGTGGATATCAAATCCCCCACATGCACATTATCAAGTTTACTCTGTGCAAACCCTAGAGTGACAATAGAAACAGTGTGCAGTCTAAACCCTGCCACCTTTTTGCCAGAGGAGGAAGGGGCTCCAGAACATGACTGTGTTGAAGTGACAGAAGTTTATGCCACTCGCCATAACCTCCAAGACACACCACTCCCTTACCCAGATCAGAGACTATTTACAGATGGGAGCAGTCTTGTTAAAAATGGGGGAAAGCTTGCTGGGTATTCAGTCACTACTACCGAATGGGTGGTGGAAGCAGCGTCTCCACCATGGGGATGGTCTGTGTAATGGGCAGAGCTCTGGGTGCTGGTTTGAGCCCTGCAACTAGCCACTAGGCAAACGGTAAACATTTACACTGACTTTAAGTACACATTTGCTACCATTCATATACATGGGGTAATTTATAAAGAAAGAGGTATCCTAACTGCAGGAGGAAAGGAAATCAAAAACAAAGAAGAAATTCTCCAACTGTTAGAAGAAATATGGAAACCAAAGTCATCATCATCCACTGCCAGAGACATCAGAAAGGAATGGATATGGTTGCTCAAGGAAACAGGTTAGCTGACAAGGCAGCTTGGCAAGCAGCTGAAGGAAACCAAGGAATACAAGTCCTAGAATTAACACCAGAGCTGTCCCTCTTAGAACAAGAGACTGATCAACTAAGCTATAACCGGGAAGAACAACAGTGGGCTGAAGGAGAAGGGGGAAGTTGAACCCCCAAAGAACATGGCTGCTCCCAGATAACCAGATTTTTTTTACCAAAAGGAGCCACTCATGCCCTCATCCAGTGATACCACCAATTCACCCACCTAGGAAAAACTGCACTAGAAGTCTTGTTTGGGAGATACTACTACATAGCCCAGCTAACTTCTCTCTGTGCCACCATCAGCAGCCAGTGCCAAGTTTGTGCCAAAAACAACCCCCTGAAGGGTCCCCATACTCTGGCAGGTGTCCAGCACACAGGAATGGCCCCCTTTGAAGATATCACAGTAGACTTCATGGAAGTGAAACCAAGTCAGGGGTACAAATATCTGTTGGTGATGATATGCACCTTTTCAGATTAGGTCGAAGATTTCCCCCTCGCACCAAGAAGACAAGAGAAGTGACTAAAACTTTCCTTAGAGAAATCATTCCATGACACAGGCTTCCACAGTCAATTGGAAGTGACAATGGCCCGGCCTTCATGGCTGTCATAGCCCAAGAGCTAGCAAAAATGTTAGGAATCAAGTGGAAATTCCATGCTGCTTACAGGCCCCAGAGCTCAGGGAAAGTTGAATGCATGAATCAAACCCTCAAAGCCACCCTAGCCAAATTATGCAAGGAAACTTGTCTTCCCTGGGTAGACTTACTTCCCTTGACCCTTCTCTGGGTTAGGTGCAACCCAGGACGCACTGGCTATTCAACCTTTGAAATTCTATTTGGCTGGCCACCACCAATAATCCTGGCCTTCAGAGGAAATCTCAAACTTCTGGGGGAGGGTAACCAAGATTCCATTCTCCAGCAGGTATGGAAAACTGTAGCTGAAATACATAAAACTGCCTTGTCCTGGTGTCTCATCCCCCTGTGACACTTGGTGCATCCCCACTTGCCAGGAAACCTACTCTGGGTCAAAGACAGGAAAAAAGAACCCCTTCAGCTTTCCTCGACAAGTCCACATACTGTGATCTTGTAACTCCTACTGCTCTTAAAGTTGCAGGCATTGTCCCTTGGATCCATCATTCCAGGGTCAAGAAGGCACATCTCAATAAAGAGGAGGACAGCTGGACAGCCCAACCCATACTCAACCACCCCTTGAGAGTGCAAGTCCCCCAGGGATCCTCGAGCACTGACCACATCAAATGCCGGCTGAAAGGACCCCTGCTCCTGGTGGATCCTGTGCTTATATGGCCTGCTTGCCTTGGTATTTGGAGTTGGACTCACTGCTGTGGCCCCTGCAGACTGGACTGTTGTGAATAGAGCCCTAATTTCAATTGCTTACTGATGTATAATAGGATGTTTCTGTGCCTTAACTTTCTTGCTCTTTACTTCCTTGCCCCCTCCCTAAGAGCTGATAACTGCCCCCAAAATCTATGGCAGCTGCAAGTTAGTCAAACCTGGGGCAAACAATCCATGTTGAATTCTTCAGTCCCACTTTCAGCAGGTGCAACTTCAGCCTCTGTAATATTTGATGCTTGCAGAGCAATCCAAGATCATGCTCCTTACACCTTGCTGGTTGCCCATACCCCCATGACCCATACCGGCCCCCAGGAGAGGGTGTATGGGTCACAGCTATGGGGGTTATGACAACTACCTCTGCTGAGACCCCCAAAGAGTGGCAGAGGAATCTGCCACTCTTGGAGCTTCCTAGTAGGTGCCACCACTCCTTGGAAGGGAGTCACCCTGACTTCTCTGTATCTCCTGCAGAAAATCTTCATCCCAGCAGGGTGTGGCATAGAAACCTGTGACCCCATAAAGCTCACCTTATTAAACATAACTACCAGATCAGAAAATACCTTTTCAAAGGTCCAGGCAGGCCTGAAACTAGGAATCAGAATATACAACCAATTGGGGCCAGACCCAGGAGATCTCATACTGGTCCAACTGATCCTGGTAACCCAACCTTCAGAAAAAGCTCTGATGAAAAATATCAGTAAAGCTACCCAGATGCTAAAAGCCAAAGTTAAAACAGCCCCTTGAAACATTCTTTTGACCTAGTTTCAAAATTTCCACAACTCCTAAAAAAATCTTGACCCAATACAGCTGCCTCCTCCTTGCTAAGCACTTCCTCCAGTCTAACCATCTTCCCTGTACCTGTCCCATGGGATGGAACCCCCTAACCCATGACAGCTCTGTAACAGGAACCAGGCCCTTCCCAGTCCACATAACTGAATCCCCAGGAACACTGGCTAACTGTAAAAACATAAATACCAGGTCTCCTTCAAACATCCTCCCTCTTGGAAGGGCCAACTGTGACACCACCTGCCCAATCAATGAGCCTGACCGATGAACTGCAAATTCCACCATCTGGGTCTGTGACACCAATGCCTACTGGTGCCTACCTTAGGATGGCCAGCACATCTGCTACCTGGCTTGGCCAGTACCATCATTTTCAGTGTAAGGAAATGAATTGCCTGGAGAGCTCTCCTGAGCCAAATGAGCAATACAGGCAATTCCAATACTCTTAGGAATAGGAGTAGTCAGGAGTGCAGCAGTAGTGGGAGCTTCTTTCGCAGTTGGTCAGGAGGGCTTACAAACACTAGCTCAGGAAACATCAAATGACCTTGAAGAAATATTGGGGGCTCTCAATGGATTTCAAGACAAGATATACTCATTTGCAGAAGTGGTTTTGCAAATCAGGTGAGGATTATACTTGCTCACTGCAAGTTCAGGGGGGAACTGTCAGGCCCTCGGGGAAGAATGCTGTTTCTATGCAAAATCCTCAGGAACTTTTAGGGACATAGTAGCCCTGCTAATTGAGCAAGCCAAAGACCATTTAAACCACATATACGAGGCATCTGACAATGGAAATTATTTCAAGCATCTCCTCTCCTGTATTTTGACATTTATGCCAGTAATAGCTCCATCTTTTTCCTCTTAACTTTTGAGCCATGCAGTCTATGGTACCTAACACAATACATCACTTCCCACTTAAACACCTTAAAACACCAAGTAATGCCTCATGTTAACTATCAGTCCTTGGGGACTATAGAAGAACCCCTATGATAGCAAGTGATGCCCCATAAAGAATTTTAAAGACATCAAAAGGGGGAAGTGATGAAGGAAGTGCTGGGATCCCAACCCCATCCTCAGCAGAAACCCACAGCTTTAAAAAAATAAACTCCCCTCAGTCCCTGGAACCTCTCTCCCCTCCTTCCTCCCCTTTTCTTCATGGAATCCACATCAGGAAGATAAGCACCCTAGGCTGACCCTTTGAATTGAAATTTACAACTCTATACAGATAATGACTCTTTTCCTCCCTAATGGCCTTCTGCTTTTAGAAAGATAAGCTAATCTTGCTTCTCTGCCTTTGTTACCCTGCCTGCCTGCTTGCTCAGGAATTTGCCCAATTAGTGTACCTATATAAACTTATGAAAATTGGAAAACAGGTGTCAGAATTTGGAGAGTGAACTCTCCTCTGGGCCCACATGTAATAAAACTTTGTTCATCCATGATCCCAAGAGTGCCATTTGGATTATTTCTCGCTGGCTGCAACAACTGTGCCCTGAGGCCAAGGGTGGTCCCTACAGGGATGAAGCATTTCACAGAAAATGAGAAAACTCAATATCTGGAAAAAAGCAATCAATGTCAAAAATGCTTGAATATGAGAATAATGGATAGATAGAATTTTGATTGATCGCATGTTTTAAAAGAACCAGAGAAAAACTTCACCAGGAGTTCACCAAACAGAATAACTGAGGTTTTATTTCAGGGAAATGATCACTTTGAAATTCATGGAAATGATCTGTTTCCTGTTTCCATTTATCCCCTCAATCAGAAACCCAGATTTCTATATCTTCCATAGAATTGCCCATTTGTTTCTCAACCTTGCAGAAGTTAGTTCCCTGCCAGAGTATTCTTTCAGCTTTACCTAAGACAATGAATAAAAGAAAATAAACAGGAGGAAACAAGAATGATAGACTAGGATTTTTACAATTATCTTTTTGGAATACTGGAAAACATGACAAGAACTCAATAGAAAGAAATTTGGAAATCTGAATGTCTATTGATGGAGTTTCAATTAAAGGCCATGAAAACTGACAGAAAGCAAGATGCCTTGGAATGTTGGAGACAGACTGGAATGTAGAGACAGGCACCTCTAGACTCAAGACACTGAGATAAGATCTGATAGGAGCTGGGTGGGGAAATATACTGATCTTCAAAGAGACATGATACTTCAAAGAGAGTATCATGTATATGTTAGATAAAGATTTACAAGGTCTGCTACATGCAGGAATGTAAAGAGAACTGAGCCATTAACCTTTAAAACTTGCTGACCTTAGTAAAGTGTAAACTGTCATGTATCTATCTATTGCCTTTGCACATGTGCACAGATATTTTCTTTGTTCTAAAGCTAAAAAAAGCCATGGTGTTATATGCAGTGCTCACCTCCGTTTGGGGATGGAGGGTCCCTGACCCTGGTTATTTCTCATCTCTTCTCTTTGTCTCATTTTTTCTCATCCATGGCACCATTTTCATGGACCCATTTCCTAAACATCAACATTTGGCACCCAACATGGGACCCTGAAAATGCAATTTTTCTTTCAGTCAGTGTGCAGCACACCAAGGAGCTCCTGAGAGCAGTTTTAAAGAAAAAGAAAACAGGAAGGTAAGTTACACCCTTGGAATCATCAGGGCTAGTGGAAATTAGCAGTGGAACTTTGAAGAGTACTCCAGAGTATTAAAAACTTTATTAAAAGGCACTTTATTAAATCCTTGGCTTTTGAGGAAATTTTTCTCTCATACAGAAACATTGTTATTGGTTTCAGCCACAAGGGTGGGATATTTTAAACCTAAAACAATGGAAGTTAGTCATGAAAGCTTTAAAAGTGACTAATCAAAGGGGAAAGATAATTCCCACACATGTATGGTCTTTGTGTAGTCTTATTTCTGTTGCTCTTGAACCATAACAATCAGATGAAAATGAAGATATTAAACAGGATACTGCTATTGCTGGACTGATAGCAGAAAGAACTGATGTTGATTTTAATAAAAATATATATGAAAAAATTCATGAACAGCCAAAACCAGATAAACTCATTTCTAATAAAAGGGAAGGAAAGGAAAAGGTAGCTTATGGAACTTTTCCAGTGTCATTATGCCATCCACTCCAAAAGATTGCCAAACCAAAACTAGAGTGAGAGTTCCATCTAGCGACAATAGATCAATACCAACCGTGTGTGTCCGACATGCCAGAAAGGAGTACTCTGTGTCAATGAATGCTGTTCTAGATATCATAAGACTGGTGGTCTCATTAATAAGTCAGGAAATTTATGGGGAAGAGACATATTATACCAGTGGGGAGTTTATTTGAATATTCCTCATATTACTGATACAGCTAAACATCTTATTACTCTGGCCCTTAAGCCTCTTCAAAAAGAATCTAGTAAGCCCTCTGAAAATGTGAAAATGAAAATGCGGAGGTGGAAGATTCTGTCCCTAATCAGCTTGAGGGCAATTTACATTTGTATGACAATGAATGTTCTGAAAGTGACCAATCAGAGACTCCTACTGAGGTGTAACCTTTGGCCAATTTGATGTAATTATGAATTCCAAAAATATAATTGATTCATGCTTGTAAACTGATCTGTTAATCTGGGCAAGATTAGGTTATGATTAGGGTGTTGAGCCCCACCCCTTGGTGGGTGGGGAATTGAATATAAAAGGCAAGGCAAAGGACAGATGGAGCAGGTTTTGAAAAGCAGCCTTTTGAGAAGCAGTTTTGATGTTGGAAAGAAGGCCCCAGGAGAAGAGAAGCAAGTGATTCACCTGATCATCTACAGCTGACCTTGTGGAGGAAACAGGAGCTAAGTCCAGAGAGAAACGCAGCTCCGGAAAGAGAGGAACCCCAGAAGCCTGTACCCTGGCAAATGCTGGCAGCTGTCTTGCTTTAACACGTGGCAATGGACTGTGGTGAGAGAAGAAACTTAATGCTTTATGGCCTGGTAACTGTGGACTTCTATCCCAAATAAATACCCTTTATAAAAACCAACCCATTTTTGGTATTTCACATTAGCACCCCTTTGGCTGACTAATACAAGAGGCTTGTGTTGCCATGGCAACCATGAAGGGATCCCCAAGGCACTTTTCAAGCTATTAATAGCCCTTCAGCTCCAACTGTCTACATTAACCCTGCAGTTCCAGCTGCAGATGTTGATGTGCCTAAAGAGACTTTCCTTAACCCACTATTTGCCCCAGCATTTAACCCTCAGTCAATTTCCCTAAACCTCTTTTTTGAGCCATCTTTAGATCCTCCTAAAGCATCTGTGAAAATTCCTTTACCACAGACCGCATGCATGAAAAGCATAGCACAAGTAAGTAAAGCAGGTGATCCTGAAGTTTTGCAAGTTTTTTGGGGGTCACAGAACTTGTTTCAACTGTGGAAAGGCTGGTCATTATCAAAAGGATTGAAATAAGCAGCCTTCTCCAACAGCATCTCCTGTTTGAAATTCACAACATATTAATGTTTATTCCACCCCCACAGCTTTCAAATACTCAGCAAACTTATGCTCTGACACCTCAGGAAATGCAGGCCTGGCCTTTGCCACTACCAAAAAATTAATACTTAAGAAACAAAATAAAACCTGTCTTGCCAATTCAGGAGCAAAAGGGACTATTACAAAAAATTTAGTAAGATTAATATTAGAAGGATCTAACATTAGTTGCAGGGGCATCACTATTCTGCCACAGATTTAACTAAAATAAGGAAAACATTCCTGCAGAAACTTTGTAAACTTCCTACTGCTTACATAATGATAAGGCTGTGGGATGATAGAGGCAAATAAAATTAAACCACTGGAAAAGTAAGAAAACTTCCGAATACAGTTTCCAAAAAAATTATCAAAAGCAGTAAAATCAAAGATGTATGTTTCTATTGATGTGTTGCAACTTGTTTTTTGTTTTTATATTTGTTAGTGTCAGCATATATTTTGAAACCTCCAGATGGTAATGTTAAATTGATAAATGAAAATTATTAAAAGAGCTCTATTCAAATGGCCAGAAATTAAATAAGCTCTTATATTAATAAATAAATATGGGTATTAATTTAAAATAATAAAAATAGTTATAAACAAACAAAATCATTATTCTAACAAGTTTGTTTAATGTTGATGGTAATTGTATGTTGTCAAAAGTTTGCTTAGAAAGAGTTTCCAAAATCATTGTGGTAACTGAAGTATGGAAAGGATATAGAATGTGATTTTATTATTAAAGAAAGGAAAGTAATTTTATCCTAAGAAAAAATGACAAGTTATTAAAACAAAGTTAGTTTTATTCTTTTTCAAAGTTTCTTAAGCTATTAATCTGTTTTAATAAAAGTTTACACAGAATTTTTTCCCCTAAATAGTCAGTATGCAAAAAAGAATGTCTGTTTTATCAAAGTAGCTTCTTATACTTTAACCTTATTGTTTCCTTGAAGAAACAAGTTTTATCACTTTTAAAATAACATAATGTTTAAACCTGCTTTCTCAAAAAGTAGCTTTTTATTTCAAATGGTTACAAATGATTTGGTCTGTTACATAGAAAAATAAAATACTAAAAATAGTTAAGTTCATGTGATATATTATAAATTAAATGAAGTATTTAAAACTGTTTTACAATTAAAAGAAATTTTCTAACCTTATGACAATTAAAGTTGTATGAATAAAAAGTTCATATGACTACTTTAAAAGTGTGTAAAGTTTCTGAAAATTTAATAATGTTTCAGTGTAATATTAAATAAAAGTATACTGTTATTAATCATAATTTTAATTAATTTAAAATATAATAATATGTCTTATAAAATCTACCTCTCCGCCTAAAAATCAAAATGCAAATGCTTTAACTTAAGTATATCTGATTTACTCCACCTCTGCTAAAAAAAGCAAGTCTATAAGAACAGAAAAAAAAAGCCATTAGGGGCTGCTAGGGGCAGTGTATAACAGTAAATTATAGCAAATTAAAGTAACACCACTGCAATGTGCAGCAGTTCCAAATATTACCAGTTTGTGACAAAAAATTAATCTTCTTAAACAAGTCAAGCCAGTCCACACTCCCCTTTTTGTAAAATAGTCAACAATAAATTAAGTTTATATTCAACATTGTAAGCTATAGCCCAAATTCTAATTATAATGTTAACAATAAAACCAATGCATGTATTAAAATTACAAGTTAATGTATTGCCCCACAGCCAAAATAAGAAATAATAATTTGTTTTTACCTATGCCTCAGACTATACAAAATAAAGAAATTAAGGTCATTCTAATCATGCTACAGAAAATCTTAAATGTATAAATAATAAAAGTTTACTCATTAGATGTCTGCTGGTTAAAACTCTTATTATTTTTGTTGTTATATAATCTACTGTAGTTATGAATTATGTATAACATACTTAAATACTAATCAAAACTTTAATGCACTACATTGCATACTTAAGTAATTTAATAACTCATATGTTACACACAAATGTATTTTAGTATATGTATATGTAAATCTTAACATTTTTCAAATTTTAGGAAAAATAATGAAAACTAAAATAGTAAGTACATCAAGGATGTTTTGTAACAAATTTTAAAAGATAAAGTACATTTCAAAATGTGTTGTATTGCTCCCTGGAGGAGCTGGCCACTCTCCTGGGGACTGATGCATAAACCTTAAAATATACTGCCCAAGGAATGTTGTGTTCCTTCCTGGGGAGTCTGGCCCCTTCCTCAGGAATTAGCAAAATACTCACA
>JAQZBX010001396.1:60449-83757 GCA_029593785.1 Cabassous unicinctus | reverse complement strand
TTTTTTTTAATTTTTACTGTGGTATAACATAAAATTTTCCCCTTTAACCACTTTCAAATGTACAGTTCAGTGGTATTAATTACAACTCACAAGGTTGTGCTACCATCACCACTATCGATCACCAAAACTTTTCCATCACCCCAAAGAGAAACTCTGTACCCATAAGCATTAACTTCCCATTCCACAGCCTCCCCCCTCCCCAGTAGCCTATAATTTACTTTCTGTCTCTATGAATTTGCATATTCTAGTTATTTCATATAAGAAAAATCATACAATATTTGTCCTTTTGTGTATGGCTTTAGTTCACTCAACATGATGCCTTCAAGGTTTGTCCATTTGTAGCATAAATCAGAACTTCAATTCTTTTTATGGCTGAATGAAACCACATTCTGTTTCTCCGTTCATCCTGTTGATGGACACATGGGTTGCTTCCACCTTTTGGCAGTTGTGAATAATGCTGCTATGAATATTGGTACACAAATACCTGTTCATGTCTTTGCTTCCAGTTCTAGTCGAGGGATTGCCAGTTCATATGGTAATTCTATACTTAACTTTCTGAGGAACTGCCATACTTTTCCACAGCAGCTGCTCCATTTTACATCTCCCCCTACCTTCCAACAAGGCACAAGGGTTCCCATTTCTCTGCATCCTTGCTGTTTTAGTTTGCTAGGCTGCCAGAATGCAATGTACCAGAAATAGGTTGGCTTTTACAATGGGGATTTATTATGTTATAAGCTTATAGTTTCGAGGCTGAGAAAAATGCCCAAATCAAGGCATCACAAGGCAACGCTTTCTCCCCGAAGATCAGCTGTTGGTCATCCTGGACTCCTCTCTCATATGGCGAGCCACATGGTGGTGTCTGCTGGTCTCTCCCTTCTCTTCCACATTTTATTGCTTTCAGCTTCTGGCTTCCTCTTGCTTTCTCTCTGCTTCTGTGGTTTTCTCTCAGCTCCTGTGGCTTTCTCTGTGTCTGTCTCTGTATTCATGCTGTTATAAAGACTCAAGTGAAAGGATTAAGACCTACCCTGGGTCACACCCTAATGAAGTGATCTAATCAAAGGGCCCCACTTACAATAGGTTCTCACCCACAGGAATAGATTAGCTCTAAGGACATGATTTTCTGGGGTACATAAAAACCTCATACTACCACACTTGTCAGCACTCGTTATTTTCTGTTTTTTTTTTTTTAATAACCATTCTAGGTGGTGTGAAGTGGTATCTCATTGTGATTTTGAGTTGCATTTCCCTAATGACAAATCATGTGGTGCATCTTTTCATGTGTTTATTGGCCATCTGCAAGTCTTCTATGGGGAAATGTCTATTCACATTCTCCCCCTACCCCTATTTTTTAATTGGGTTGTCTGTCTTTTTGGTTGTTGTTTTTGAGTTGTAAGAGTTTTTTTTTTTTTTTTTTTAATATATTCTGGATATTAAACCTTTATCAGATATTTGGTTTCCAAATATTTGCTCCGATTCTGTAGGCTGTCATTTCACTTTCTGAATAATATCCTTTGATGTATAAAAGATTTTAACTTTGATGAAATACAATTTATATTTTTTATTCTGTTGTTGCTCATACTTTTTAATTCTAAAAGCCCTTCGCTTTTAGTCCTGAAGATATCCTCTTTGTTTTCTTTTAAGGACATATTTAAGTTGTTGATCTATTTTGAGTTAATTTTTGTATACAGTGTGAGGTAGTAATCCACTTTCATTCTTTTGCACGTGGACATCCAGTTTTCCCAGCACCATTTGTTGGAGACTATTCCTTCACTGCTGAGTGGATGTGGCACTCTTGTCAAAATCAATTGACCATATATGTGAGGTTTTATTACTGAACTCTCAATTCTATTCCATTGATCTATATGTCTATCCTTTGCCAGTACCACACTGTTTTGATTACTGTAGCTTCAAAATAAGTTTTAAAATCAGGAGGTGTGAGTCCTCCAACTTCATTCTTCCTCTTCAAGATGGTTTTGCCTATTCAGGGCCGCAGTGCCCTACTTACTCCTACTCTCCCCAGAGGCTGCCTCAGACTTGAGGTAACTTCCTGGTTCTATCTTCCTGAAGCTGTTCTCTCCCCGCTGGACTGCACTTGCCACAAAGGTGCCCGTGAGTTAGCTCCCCTGTACCTCTCCAGGAACCGTCAACCAGTGCAGGGTGAGTGTTCTTGGATACAGACCCCAGATTCTTTACCACCTCAGTGAGACAATTCTGAGGAATTTCCAGGTAGTCTTTCAGAGAGTTTCCAGCAGGATTGAGTTCCAATGTCCCATCATGAAAACCCACTCATTAACACACTTTATTAGCTGTTTGCACTTTCCTGACTCACTTCTCCACTTCCTCACACCCTGCATCCAATGTAAATTATTGTATCAGTCTGCCAAAAGGGATGCTGATGCAAAGTACCAGAAATCTGTTGGCTTATTTAGTATACAATTTCAATAAATGTGGTTATGTAGTTTCTAAACTAGTAGCTGGTTGGCATTAGTGAAGATTTGCCACAGGTAGCATATGACTAGAGTGACAACTGGCCTACAAAGTGTTGAATTATGTTCAGTCTCCTTTTATCTTAGAAAACTGGAATTAGTTAATTAATTTCAGAAAGTTATGGTTTCAGAATGGCTAAATCTCATTGATGTCTGAAAAGGTTTGGGAATTTATAGGGTCCTAACAATTCAGCTATCTTGAATGATTCTTTCCATGAAACTCCCAAATAGTAACTCCCCTAATGGAAAAAAACTTTGATTAAAGTAGTTTGAGTTTAATATAGAATTTCCCAATAATATTGTATTAGTCTGCCAAAGGGGTGCTGATGCAAAGTACCAGAAATCTGTTGGCTTTTATAAAGGGTATTTATTTGGGGTAAAAGTTTACAGTACCAAGGCCATGAAAAGTCCAACTCAAGGTGCCATAAGAGGTACTTTCTCACCAAAGTCAGCTGCCATGTGTTGAAGCAAGATGGCAGGAGATCTCTGTTGGGTTTCAGCCTTCCCTTCTGGGCTTCCTCTTTCTCTTGAGGCTCCACCCAGCTTCTTCCTAATCTCAACTGCAGACTGGCATAGGGCTTCCCTTTCAGGGCTTCCTATATCAGTCTCAGCTCTCTTCCCAAGAGAGCTATCAGGCAAATGGTCCATCTCTCCCCGGGGCTTTAGCTGCTTGAGGCTTCTCCTTTCTATAACATGGCAGGATCAAAACTGACAAAGTTCTCTCCTCTGTGTATCTTCTTGAGTGAGTGTCCGTTTATATCAGACCCAGCAAGGGTGCGGGGACTCAACCTGAGTGATGCCCTACTGACATAGTCAAATTATAAAAGCCCTAACTCAATCTTAACAGGTAATACAATAAAAGAAACCTCAGCTGAATTTAATGCCATCAAAGGGTATCACACCCAGAGGAGCAGATCAGTTTACAAACATAATCTTTCTCTTTTTGTGATTCATAAAATAATCTCAAAACTTCCACAGCTATTTGCACCCAAATCCTTGTTTCATAGTCTCTTTCTGGGGAGCTCAACCTGAGACAGGATCTGCAGCCAATTAAATGTATCATCCCTGCTTTAGACCATCTTCTGGGTCATGACCAATCTTTAAGATTAGGTTTCATAGCCTCAGACTGTCAGAGATGGAAATCAACTTAGAGGAGGTTGAGGCTTGGAGAAAGCAAATGAATTATCTGAGATCATACAGAATGATTGGTTCAAAGATGGGCTGAGACCCTCCACTGACTTCAGGCCACCATTCCATTCCACCACCTCAAGGGTAGGCAAACTATAGCTGACACTGGCTCAATCAATACTGCAACTACCTGGTTTTGGAAATAGAGTGCAAAGGAAACATAGCCACACCTATTCATTTAACTACTGTCCTTGCGCTCTTATTTCCTCAGCAAAGTGGAGTAGTTGTAATGAAGGCCATCTGGCCCACAAAAGCCTAAAATAGTTATGATCCTGAAGCAAAACTTTGCCAGTCCCTGCCCTCCATCCTGTGTCTCCCAGGCATGTGCTCATTTATAGGTGAAGCTGTAAGAGCAACCTCTTCCTTTCACATATGCCCAGTGGAACAAAAATTGCAGCTACCTTCCTTTTGTTCAACTGGCAGAGGATGCTCGTGGCAGAGCCAAAGGATCAAGCCTGCAACACTGACTTCTCTCGACAAATTAATTTATTATTTAAGCACATCTGCCTGTTTATTTAAAGAGGTGCGGTGGCCTCCACTTGTGCACTTGTGTGGAGGAAAACATCACACTGAGATCTCAAGTGTCACAGCAATTAGTCAAATGGGGAAAGATGCTGCTCCGGGATGTTCAGGGACACTGTACTTGATAATCTTTAATTTGCTCAATATTACAATTAAGGTAACTTCAAATGTGTTATAACCTTAATAATGTCAACATGTTTCCATTATCTCTGGTGTACATATTATTTTTAACCTACTTCACACACAAGAATGTATTAATGCATTTTTGGCTGCTGGTAAAGTGGCCCTCTAACATGCTGTGAAGGACTTAATAACCTTGTAGAAATGTTTTACTGATGAGTATTTAAAAATTATTGGAAATTCACTCAGTGAGGAGTGAAAAGAAATTCTAATACATTATCGTTGGCTGCGATGGAGAGAAGTATTAACAGAAAGCCAGACAAAACTAATGTTATGGTGACAAAGGCATATAGCAGAGTGGGGAGGGAAGAGTGGGTGAATCAGAAGCCAAAAGACCTGAGGTTCTAATTCTGGCTCTACAACTCGTTCATTAGCTGTGTGGTCTTGGGAAAGTTGCTGAACTGGTCTGAGAGTTGGTTTCTCCATCTTTAGCTAAAAAGCTCTGCCCGCTTCCTAGCAGTGTTCAGATGAGAATGTAATTAATTGATGCTGGTGAAGGAGCACTGTAGACTGTAAAGACCTACGCGAATATGCATTATTATTGCAGAAAGCTGGGGACAAAAAACATTCAGATGATGAGTGATCCTGTTTTCAGCAGTCATATATCACATGTGTTTCCAGTGGTATTTTAAGACTATTAAAAATATAAACAAGAGGAAAATGAAACAGAGGAGATAATTCATTTACTCCATCTTAGAACCGCCTATTGAGAAAGGACAGATGATCTCAGCTCTACATCCATAGCTCTGCCCAAGATGAGGGTGGCTTCTGAGTGGGAGAGGGCCAAATGGAAACTGGAACTTGTGGGAGTCAAATTACCTTGCATCATGTTGAGAGTGACTGATGACCAGTGCCTGGCTCTTATTTTCTTATTTGGGAGCAACACAAGGTGTTCAGAGGCAGGCATAACACTGTGCCTGGGTTATTGAGGTAAACATTTATGTAACTCCAAAGCTTTCCACTGGTGTGAAATTACTGATACATTGGGATCCTCCATTTTGCCTAATTAGACCAGTGAGTGAGGGATTTGCAGAAACAATTCCAGAGACTCTCACTTTAATATTAACTAATGTGTACTTGGCCTACTTTTTGATTTTCCCACTGAACATATAGGGTCAGTTTCTCATCTTGCACGGTACCCGTGTGGAATACACTCTGAGCTCAGATCTGCAATGTTTTCAAGGGCGGGCGTCTTCCCTCCTCTACTTCTGTCCTTTGCCTTCCACTGGATTTTGTTCACTGTCCATCCACAGAATCTGTGGTTCCATGGATGGGGCTGTAGAAATTGCTATTTTGACAGGCTTGTCCAATCAATTCAATTGAGGAAATTGAAACTGTTCGGTTGATTTTTTTTTGCGTTGAATTTGTATGACCACCATATAAATGTATGTATATGTTCATGTGTGTATGTATTTTCCTTTAACATAGACTGAATTTCAGAGTTAAAGGGCACTGTTTATTCACACAGACTTTTGGGAGGGGAAACCAGAAGTACAAAAGGAAAACAGTCATCGTGAGAATCCATGTGTGGCACAGTGAATATAACAATTTTTGGAGTCAGACAGACTTTGTTCAGATTCTGGCTCCTGATCTCACTTCTTTTGTAATCTCCTGTAAGTCAATTTATCTGAGCTCCGGATTGCACATCAACAAAATGGGGATAAAACTTAGCTTTTAATTTGGTTGTGTGGTTATAAAAAGGCAGATAAATTGCTCCCCACATCCTGGCACATGAGGAGCACTGGATGAATTATTATTATTGCATAGTACTAGTAACATCAACTTACTCATCGTTTATGACTCATGAGATATATGAGAGATAAATAAGTATCTAGAAGACCTACCTAGTAAAAAGGTAAATAAAAATATCGATTTGGCAATCAGGAGACTTGGGGTTAAGGTCTCCAGCCAGCCACTCTGTCTTTTTGCCGTTAGGTTTGCTCGCCCATAAAATGAGGTGTTGGGACTCTCAATGTTTTTAAACTATGTTCTACACTGTCCTTCCAGCACCATAGAGCCAGACAGAAGGAAAGGGGAAGGGGGAGGAAAAAGAGGGAGCAGGGCGCTTGCCTCCCACCCCAGCTTCGACCAAAGCAGATTTGCTTTTGTTTCTTCAGCATGCCTCGCTTCTGCATAATGTTTGGTTAGCAATAAAATAAAAAATTAAAATAAAAAAATTAGAAAAGCCTTCCCTATCTATAGCAACTTGGCAAACCATTGGACAAGATGATCCTAAAAGTCCCTTCCAGCTCTCATATTCTGTCAAGATGTTGTTACCTTTTCCAAAATTTAGTTTGGCCAACTGTCAGGCTGCCGGGGCACCAGGGAATTTCAAGGTGCTTATAAGGCAGAGCCAGGTTTTTGAAAACTGAAGTAGACCCAGCATGTTTGGTCTCTATTTTCCATGTAGAGAAGACAGCCTTCCTTGTTTTCAGATTCCTCACTCTACCAGCCTATGCAGGCTCTCCCATTTCTCAGCACAATTTCCTTCCTTGGACTCCCTCCTCACTCCACCTCAATCCTCCATAGCCTCACAGCTCACCTCTCCCTTTACATATAAATACCTAATCTATGTCCCTGATGGTGTCCATCTCCATTTGAATTGTAGCTAATTAGAAGAAAGCACTTCACACCCTCCTCCCTAAGGAATATCTTTATTACCAAGAATTATAAGCCTCAGAGGGAAATATCTTTCTTCAGGGGCATCTTTCTCACTTTTCAAATTCCCACTGCAATGCCAGCTGTCTGGTTTGCCTGCCTCATAAAGCTAGCTTTGATGTGAAAGTCACTGTTAGAGTCATTGAAAGATGAGCTTTGGTGTCAAAGAGACATGCACTTTAAACCTGGCTTTGTAAGTCTTTGCTTTTCCACCTTGCACAACTTACTTAACTTCTCCAGTTTCCTTTTTTATGTGTAGTATATTTCCTCAGGATTGTTGTGAAAATGTGGAATTTCTCTAGGATAAATAGCCCCTGAAACCAATTGCATCTCTTAATTTTTTGTTGTCATCATCTTAGTCCAAAACTTCTCTATTTTATTTAAATAAACGTAAATTTCTATTTCAGTTATTATTGAGTTTTCACCCTACACACACACAAATCCAAAATGGTATGCCAAGGTCCTAGGGTCTCCAGCACTGAAGCACTGGGGAGCCCTTCTGCATTGCTGGTTTCCCATCGCCCAGCCCCTCTGTGCAGTCCAGGGTCTCCGCTGTTTCTGGGTAATGCTCAGGGCCTAAGATGCTTGGGTAAGATTGGGAGCTCCCGTGCTTGGAGCCTTTTCTAGCCACCGCACCCCCCATTGCGCACTAGAGGTCTTGTTCTGCCCCCACTACCACAAGTGTCCACTCAGAATAACAGGCGGTCACTCCTTCTCGGAGACCTGCCAATCTCTGCCCTCTTCCCAGGAGGGGGACGGTTTCTTTCTTATCCCACTCTTATTTTTCTTTTCTTTTCTTCTTTCTTTGAATGTATTTTTTGTTTGTTTTTTGTCCTCAGGGGTATGTTCCTCCACCCTCCCACTTCAGGATACCCAGGATTTTATGAAATGCTAGAAGGACTTAGACATACATCCGAAGGAAAGGGAGAGTAAAACCTAGAAGCAGGCAAGGGGACAATGTACATATATAAAGAGAAGCTTATTATCATTTGCCAAATCATCATCACTTCGTCATCATCATCCTCATCATCCACGACACCAATACCGGCCACGGTAATTGGGAGTCATGATACTTTGCAATTCTTAAAGGAAGACTTGCAACAGCTCGGGAGATTGTCTTATCCGTTGTGAAGACCGAGGCACATATGAGATAGGCCTCCCTCCTTGAATGAATCCTAAGTCATTCAAATGAATGGAACATATAGGCTGTAAATATTGGGAGATTTATTATAGCTATTGGCTCACACAGCTGTGGGGGAGGACAAGTCTGAATTCTGTAGGGCAGCCCACAAGCTGGGAACTAGGATGGTTTTCGATGAATTCCCTGGGAGAAGCTGGCTGGTTGAAATAGAGATGGAAATTCTTCCTTCTGATTGCTGAAAAAATTGTCAATTCTCCCTTTAAGGCCTTCAACTGATTTGATAAGACTTCCTTCTTTGCTGAAGGTAATCTCCTTAGTTAATTGTAGATGTAATCAGCCATAGATGCAATCAACGTACTGATGATTTAAATCCATGAAGTATTCTCATCACAGTAGCAATCAGGTCAGTGCTTGCTTGACCAAACAACTGGACAGCATAACTTGGCCAAGATGATACATGAACTTAACCATCACATATATTTAGATACCAAGAAATCCCCTCCTCTTGCATAATACTTCACAGTCTTTTTACCAAGTCCAATCTCCTCCCAACACAAAACTGTAAACTACCATGACATATGGAGGGAGGTGGAATATTATCAGGAATGAATGCATAAATCAGCTTGCCACTGAAGTTTCAGTTTACATATTTAAGTGTTAGTGGTTTCTTGTGAGATGATGGCAGTGAGCAATCAACATTAACCTAGGCATCTTAGTGATGGATTCTTTCCTTATGTGCATGTAATGCTAACTTCATATAGGTCTGACTTAATTAATAAAAAGTAAAAATGCTCTTAAGAGACAAAGCTAGTACAGGTTATAACTGTGGTCCTATCTAATAGATAGGGAAATCCATACAGCGGGGCTTAATATTAGTTAACACTGGAGCAGTACAATTAAAGACTCTTGATGCTTAAAGGCAGAGCTGGAATATTCCTCCAATACTGATTAAATAATAATGGCTACTGTCTATTAAGAGATAACTCCATGCTTGGCATCAAGATAACAATTTTACAAACATTAACTTGCTTGATACTAACATCAACCTTGCAAAATAAATGCTACTGCATTTCAGAGAGGCGACACAGCTTCTCAACATCACGTGGCCAGAAAGTGGTAAATCCTGGTTCTACCCTTATTTGACTGCCTCCAAGGTCCCTGCTCTTAATGACTAAGCTGTACTGCTTCCCACTTCATAAACTCTTCACTGAGATGGAAATGATGTCTGTAATATGAAATTTGGTTACTGACAGCTATCTTCCCAACCAATGTTTTCAACTCCTTTGTTCCCCCATGATTTTCCATTTATTCATTTGAATTCAATAAATGGGAACATTCAGTTGCCCTTCATAAACATGTCATTATCTTTCAACTTTCTGTCTCACATTCCTCACTTATTCTCAGTTGCCAAATTTCTTTCTATTTTTCATATGGATCTTTAGCTTATCTCTTCTCCCCATTAACTCAGGTGCTCATTTATCATGTGGATGTTGTACTAGTTCCTAACTGAGGTTTCTCTGTTGATCTTCTCTACTTTTATCTATTAGGAAAAATTGTGAAGACTTTGGAATGCACCAAATAAACAAATAAATAAGTAAGCTATAGAGTGCCCTATCTGGCACCCTCCCAGGTTATTTCTGCTTTCCATTGTGTTTGACCTATTTAGGACTTCGTAAACTGCAGATAACTGATACTGATAGTAATAAAAAAGGATCCAGTTCATACATATGCAAATGTTTTGCTTGATGCAGGGACAATTGACTTTTCTCCTCTCCAAAGAAAAAAAAAAGCCAGTTTTTCATCTATTTCTTAATTTATTTTAGCCATCTTTGAGGCAGGTTAGTATAGTGAAATGGGGAAAGTGGCTGTGGCTAGCAGACAACATGGCCAACAAACCACATGGCTGTGAGACCCCACCTGGAAACCTCCTGAGGGATCTCGTGAGACCCTGGCCATGAGAATCTCCTTTGGAACGAGAAGGAAAGCCCTGGATACCCTCAAAATGCCTCACCATTGGCCCCTGAGAACTGACGGGGGGCAACCAATCAGAACAGCAACCAGCTGGGGACCCACCCCCAACATTATGAAAGGGGAGAAGAAAAGACTTTAAAAAGCCTGTGCAACTCACCCTGCAGTACACCCACAGTCCATGCCTCAGACTGTGTACTTTTCTCATTTCTTAATAAACTCTTTCTCCCTTGCCTACCCTATGGCATGTCCTTAAATTCTTTATGCAACATAAGCCAAAAACCTAGAAGCCCAGAAACCAGAGCCATCTGGTAACATTATTTGGCGAGCCAGCCAGGAGACAGAAAGACAAGTGGCATTCCCTGACTCCTGTCAAGGACTGGTGAGTCTAAACTTTTAATTAAAGCCTGTCTGTGATTAGTGAAACCTTATGCCCCAAGACTCTCACCCTGGGCTGTGCCAGGAAGCTTGTTCCTTACTTAGCCGCAGGGAGGCCCTGAAGTTCCCCTTAATCCCTTACCTCCGGGGCCACTGAGGCTGTTTGCCTATAAGCTCTGCTTCTTAATTGCCATTTAATGTTGGATTTAACTGCAGAACTTGGTCCCTGGGAGTGGGCATGAGATGAGCTCACTCATCACTATCTACTAAGACCTCTCTGCACAGTAGGCAAAAGAAAAGTCCCTAGCCAGTCCCTTTTCTAGCAGGAAAGCCCAGCTTGGAAGCCAAGCTCTGGGAACCAGACCCAGATGTCTCCCAAGACCTCTAAGGCTCTGGGGACACCCAGAGACATAAGGCTACTGGTCCCCAGAACATGGGGACAGCAAGCAGGGCTCTTGACCTCCAGGACGCTGGCTCAGCAAGCAATATGTTCAACAAGATCTAGTGGTGGGATACCACCCAGAATAGCAAATGTGTTTATCCTCCCCTAGGATAAAGGGGTGGCTTCTAATTGGGGCAACCTGCCTACTGAGAGTCTGAAAAGAAAGAGGCTAATCTTTTTCTGCCACACCACATGGCTGCAGTATGGCCGAGAGTGGGCTTTGTGTGGGACCCTGAATTCTAGTTAAACCTGTGTAAGAGAGGAGGATGGACAGATCTGTGGGCCAGAGACCATGTGGTCATGTCTCCTTAAAGGGATGAGGAAATGCACTACAAAACCGGTCAATTTTAAATAAGCTCAGAGAAATACTCAGAGGCAGAACCTAGAAACCCAGCCAGTCTGCCTCGGATATCCACAGAAAACTGCTGAAACTTTCCCTGGGGTCCCAAACTTCCATTAACTCCCTGTTAGAAACAGCCTTCTAAGTTTTCAACAATCAAGACCAAGTTGCTGAGGAGAAGCAGGCGAGGAGGGGGCAGGCATAGGGCCCAGAAGCAGGCTCACCTGTTAACTGCCACTGTTAAAGGCACCGTCACCTCCAGGTTACCTGAACCCAGGCTCCACGTCAGCAGGATCCTGGCCCCAAGCTGCCTCACCATGCGGACAGCCGAGGGCCTTGCCCCAGGGGAGAACAGAGGGGGCCTGAAGCCAGCGTGAACCACCAACCAGGAGGCCTGGGGTGACCCTGATGTGGCAGGTAAGAGTCTTAATTTCTTAATTAACATGGGAGCCAATTACTTGGTCCTAGCCTGCACTGCAGACCTCTTCTAGCCTTGGTTGTACCTAATGAGGGGAGTAAATGGGGGATCAAGGTATAGGCCATTTACTAAAACTCTCCCCTATAGAATAAGGAACCTCCTCACATGCCATCAATTAAGATTAAAAGGTTCCTGGCTATTCCTAGCTCCCTGCCTATTTCCTTGTACACTCCAATCCTTCCAGTGAAAAAGGCTCACAGAGATTTACCCCTTGGGGGAGGTAACTAATGGGATGTAGTCCCTAGAGCAGGCCCAATTCATGTCTCATCAGAGACAGGGTTTCTCTGAACCCCTTAGCCCTGTACTTAGCAGCTGCCCAGGGATTTTCCTGGAGGAACAAAGCTGGAGGGTCCTGCACGAGGTTTCTGCCATGGACAGACACTGGGAGCTTTGTGCTTAGGTGATTCTAAAGGCAGGTCTTTCCCTAGGTTAAGCTAAGCGTGTAAAATTTTCTTCCGTTCTAATCTGAGCTTACTTTAACTTTGTTAGTCTGCTCATGCCTAGGAACTCGTAAATCAGATTTGGGGTTCGCCTTGCAATTGAATTTGATGTATAAGAGAAATCACAAGTGGAATTGTTTCAACTGCTGTAAAAGTGGGAATACTTAGCAATGTCGTCACTAATAAAATTGTTTTCGTTGCTTAATTAATAAACAATTTGTTCTAAAGTAAAAGCTTACTAGAAACTAAGAGTTAAGATCATGATATAGATGTCTTTTATTATAAAACAGCAAAACTAAAATTTGGTAGCACAAATTAAGCTAAGCGGGATAGAAAGGTCATATAGAAATCTGAATATAGAAACTATTGGGAAAGGGAAAAAGGTTTTCCAAAGCTCTTTAAACTACCCAGCCCCCAGGACCTTCTCTTTGCAAGAGCTTTGAGGGAGGGGCTGGTTGTGGCAGATTAAAACCCTATCTTCTAGGCTGGGGAATTAAGAATCAAATTTATCCTGTAATTCCCCAATTTAAACCTTTTAATAGCCTTAAAATAAGGGTGGTTAATAATCCTATTACCAAATTTCAGTAAGTAAAGGAAAAGTCCTTGAAAACTATGGGAAGATCTTTCCTAAATTATGATTAAAACAAATTAAACAATTTTAATATATTCCAGAAACTAGCAGTCAGTATGCTTTTAAAATTATTCACAGTTTTAGAATTTTATTAAAGAAAAGAGGTTTTAGTCTCCTGTAAAGGAAGGAAGAACATTCCTTGCTTAAATTATAACAGTTTCAATTTTATGTAGCTTGAGTGTTGTCCCTCTAGGTTTATAGAATACCAAGCAAATAAATTAACATTATATGTATTGTATTAGTCATCCAAAGGGGTGCTGATGCAAAGTACCAGAAATCTGTTGGCTTTTATAAGGGGTATTTATTTGGGGTAAGAGCTTACAGTTACAAGGCCCTAAAGAGTGCAACTCAAGGCTATTCTCCCACCAAAGTCATTCACAACGTGTTGAAGCAACATGATTGCTGATCTCTGCCTGGTCTCTCCTTCTGGGGCTTCCTCTTTCTCTTGAGGCTCCATGGGCCCAGGTTCTTCCCAAACTCAGTTGTAAGCTGGCCTAGGACTTGTCTCCCAGGGCTTCTCAGCTGCTCAGCTGCTCTGGTCTCTTCACAAGGTCAGCTGTAAACTATCAGGTGAATGACTCATCTCTTTCCAGGGCCCCAAGATCAAACATGACAGAGATAGCTTCTCTTCTGTGTCTTCTTCCATGAGTCTTCTTGAGTGACTGTCTATTTATATAGCCCACCAAGAGGGTAGAGACTTAACCCTGAGTCATCCCCTACCGATGTGGTCAAATCAAAGGCCCTAAACTGAATTAATCAAGTAAATTTAAAACCTTTGAATTTAATATAATCAAAGTTCATGGCATCCAGAGGAACAGACCAGTTTACAAACACAGGCCTTCTTTTGTTGTTGTTTGTTTTTTTTGGGGGGGCGGGTCATAAATAATCTCAAACTGCCACACTCCACCCTCTGAATCCCAAAAAAGATATTGCAATATTCCAAAAAACCTTATTTCCTTCTGAGTAGCAATGCTAAGTACAAAATCACATCACAATTATAAAAATACAGTTTGTCTTGGAGAAAAGTCCTCTCTGGCTGTAGACCTGTGAAACTTACAAAACAATTTACCTGCTTCCAATATACAAAGGGACAGACATAGGATAAACATTTACATTATCATAAGAAGAATTGTGACATGAGTCACTGGTCCCCAACAGTCTCAAAAACCTGCAGGGCACACTCCATTAGATTTCAAAGTCTGAGAGTCATTCTTAAGATGATGGTTTCTTCTCCCTGGAGCCTCATCGGAGCCCACCCTTTCCACAGGCTTGTTCAATGGCCATTTTCTTGGTTCCACTCTCATCAAGCATCTGGGTGGTGACCAAGCTCCAGACCTCATCTTGCAAGAACATTGGGGTTATGGCCACAGTGGCAGTTTGACATTATTGATGAATTCCAAAAAGAAATACTGATTGTTTGTAAACTGATATGTTCCTCTGGGCTAGTGATACCTTTATATTGTATTGAATTCAGAGGTTTCATTTTTACTTGATTAAATTTTGATTAGGACTTTGGGTCACATCAGTAGAACACTGAGTCCCTGTCCCTTTGGTGGGTGGGCACTCACAGAGAAAACAACATGGCATAGAACACAGTTACTTGGAGTTTTGGATGCTGTGAACATACAGGAGAGGAATAGAGGGGAAGAGAGACGGTTCCATTGGACAAGGCAGAGTCCCTGGGAAGAGAAACGAGCTGTTTGCCTGGGAGTTTACAGCTGACCTTGTGGAGAGAGCAGAGCAGTGGAGCCTGGAAAGAATCGAGACCCAGGGAGAGAGACAAAGCCTACAGAGCCTGATAGTCTACAGCTGTTCTCTCAACAAAGCAGCTGAGCCTGGAGAGAAACTAGCGTGGGAGAGAGACAAAACTTATCCCAGGCTACAGCTGAGGGAAGAAGCTGGGACCACAGAGCCTTGAGTGGAAGAGAAAGGCTGAATGCCAGCAGTCATCTTGCTCCAACACATGGCAACAGACTTTGGTGAAGCAAGTAACTTATGCTTTATGAACTGATAACTGTTAACTTCTACCCCAAATAAATACCCTTTTATAAAAGCCAACAGATTTCTGGTATTTTGCATCAGCACCCCTTTGGCTGACTAATACAGCCACTCTTTCCCCAGTCTCTAGAGTACAGTCTCAACCCACTTAGTTCAGTGAAGTGGTGATAACATTCTCCCTAATCTCTGGTGTACAGGCCCAATCTCCTCAGAACAGTGAGATGGCAACCTGGCCTTCCCTAGTCTATAGGGAACAGGCCAACCCCTCTCAGAGCAATGGGGTGTCAAACTCACTCTCTTCAACCTATGGGGAACAAGCCCACCCCTTTCA
Organism: Cabassous unicinctus; assembly: GCA_029593785.1. Classification (NCBI taxonomy): domain Eukaryota; kingdom Metazoa; phylum Chordata; class Mammalia; order Cingulata; family Chlamyphoridae; genus Cabassous; species Cabassous unicinctus. The sequence goes on along the minus strand of JAQZBX010001396.1, from coordinate 68,576 downwards.
TAGCACTGGGGTGGTGACCTTACTCTCCCCAACCCATGGGGAGATCCTAGGAGCAAACATGAAAGAGCTGTCTCTTCTTCCATGTATTCTTCTGTGATTCTTCTGAGTGAGTGTCCATTAATATAGCCCACCAAAGGTACGGGGACTCAATCCTAAGTCATGCCCTACTGGCATGGTCAAATCAAAGGACCTTAATTGCTTTAATCAAGTAAACTTAAAACCTTTGAATTTAATACAATCTAAGGATTCACACCCAGAGGAACAGATCAGTTTACAAACATAATTCTTCTCTTTTTGGGGTTTCATAAATAATCTCAAACTGCCACATGTATTACATCTTTAAGATGATTAAAATTATAAGCTCATGTTTAATGAAATTAAGTTAAAATAAATTTCATGGTTGCTAATTGTAATTTAATAAGCTTATTTAAAGGTAAAGTAACTTCTAGTTAATTATAAGAAGTTTGTAAAAGCGTCTTCTAAACTGAAGCATTTAAATGGCTAATTCCAGGAAGCCATTGTTAATTAGAAACCTAAATTGATATTGGTAACAAAAAGTAACTTCATAACAGGGAAACCTGTCAGAGGCCACCTCAATCTGCATATTAAAGTGGTGGTAAGGAAAGATAACCTTGATTCCATTGGAAATTTGAGATTTTCATAAAATATTGGAAAAGTAGTTTTCTTTGTACTACTAAAGTAAAATACCTGTTAATTACGTCATCATGGTAAAGGTATTGAAGTCAAAAGTAAAGTACTAAAATAGCCAAGTTCATTTGATATGTTATATATTGCATTGGAAGTGTTTAGAAAGTATATAAAAGTCAATAGACTTCAGTATCATCAAACTCCCTTGTGCATTCAAACCAGGCCTTCAGTACACTGCATGGTGCCTCTCCATTTGAGTTATTGGCTAGGTTGGTCACTGACCCCTAAAACAATAAAAGAATCTAAGACATCTCTGAACATGTTCCTGAAGTGGATGGAGAGTGTGTTGCAGTTTCAGACTCCTGCAGGAGTTGGCAATGGCCAAATATGGCCAGATTTACAATGGACATTGCCTCCAGACTGGCTCTGTTTCATAGTGCCGAAGGGCGCTATGCGCTAGGCTGTTGAAACACTGGAGCTTAATTTCCTAGCTTCTCTCTAGGATCAACTGCACTGCAGCATGCTGGCTATGTGGAGGACTTACCAAGTGGGGTAATTATCAGAGTATTGTGAGTAGAACTTAAACAAATGCAATTGGCATTATGGCCTGCTCCCATGGAGAAACTATACATATGTATAGTTTTGCAAACCTGGAGCTTAGATCTATTAATTGCAGCTCAAAGAGAAACTTATGCATTTATTTGTGCGTTAATTAGTATTAAGTACTGTACCTATATCTCTTCTATTCTAGATCTTATGCAGAAGGATATTGAACATGTTAAAAGTCTTGGTAAATTTAATTCATTTTCTAAGTAGTTAATGAATGTGCCTGTAAGATAAAGGAATGGTTCTCTTAAGTACTGTCTTTATTTTGCTTGCCATATACCTGTCTTGTTGTTGTCTATACAGTCTTTGTGAGTTTATGTCTAGGGTAGTGCCTCTCTTCATACCTCTCATGGCTGTCCTAAGCATAACCACTGCTGTGGGAACTGGAGTTGGAAGTTTATACCAAACCCAGCAGGTCTACCACAATCTCTCCCTAGAGTTAACCAACAGGATAAAAGAACTCAAGGAAGAATGCTGTTTCCCATCAACTTTGGGAGGATGCAGCCTCTGAAGGCACCTGGCCTTTCTCACTCTTGTGGTCCAGTATGTCATGGCTGGCCTCCTTTTGGGACCCACCTACCACCATCTTTATCCTTTTGGTGGGACCATGTACCTTCAAAATTCTAATTAAATTTATTTCTTACAGAATCAACGCCTTATTAGTTATGCAGGGATTTCATCCAATTCCAACCAGGATGCTGGACCTGTCTTCCCTCAACTGCAATAGAATAGCCAGAGGGTTTTACACCTTGTCAGGTAGGGCCTACTTTCCCTAATAGCAGGAAATAGCTACAGAAGAATGACCATCACCCCTCAGCACCCCACTAAGAATAAGGGTGTGAACTCTCTGAGGGGGAAGTTGAGGCAGGTTAGTATAGTGAAAGGGTGAAGGCAGTTGAGGCCAACAGAAAACACGGCCAGGAGACAACATGGCCGGCAGACAACATGCATGGCCCAGAAACCAGAGCCTTCTGGTAACATCTTGATTAAGTTATTTTTGTGTAGCACCTGTAACATTCTACTGGTTCCCTGTCTAATTAACAAGTGAAATGAAATCTTTGACCTGTTCATTTTATATTTGTATGAGTCATGATTTTACCTTTAAAAAATCCTTTAACATATATATCTTTGCCATTGCTATTTATCTTAACTGGGATTCCCCAGGAAACAGCCTGAGGCACAGATATGGGTGCAGGTATTTATTGGGGAGTGACCCCAGAAAGCTATAATGATGATGTGGGAAGAGTTAGGTGAGAAAGGAAAGTCAATAAAGGTATATTATTGAATTTGATTACCACCGTGGACACAGGAACTCAATTTTGCTGGGGAACTTCTGAGGAACTATGTAAGGCACCTCAGAATTGTCTATCCAAAGGGTAACAGGCTGGGATATTTCTCTACCAACTACTGTCTCCTACATTTTGTTATCCTAGAGGTGTCAGAAAAAAGTTGTGCGGCAGAAGAGTAAAGAAACACTGTCATGCACGCTTGAGGTCTTATGCTGGCAGAAACACAACAGAACTAGCATCTTGGTTGTGCTAAAATCAGGTGGGCTAAGGGGATGTGGTGTGGGGCACAAAAGTAACTGTCACATGACCAATCTGATCTATCTAAACTGATAATCTGTTCTATTGTGCTTCACTTTAGAACCTTTAAATGATTTCCCATTGCCTTCAGATAAAATCCAAACATGTGGACCTTCATGGAAGCTCTGGCCACTAGTCTCATCTCTCACTTCTCTCCTCTTCATACCCTAACTATACTCCATCCATACTCAGACACTTGCTGTTTCTTCTTACATTATTGTTACTTTGCACATGCTGTTTCTTCCTCCTTCTTTCTAGCTAATATATCAATAAATGTCACCGGAAGCATTAACTGGCTGCCCACCCCCTTTCACTTTCCCACAATATATAACATTTCCTGACTTATGTCCTTCTGCTACACTCTGTGCTTTCCTGTATGAGAGTGTAACCACTGAGTCCAGTGGTCTTCTTTGTAGCTGTAATTGTTATTTTAGGTTATTTCCTTTACTTATAACTGTAGTTGTTATCTTATGTTAACTGAATGATTTATAACACTCTTGTAACCAAATGCTTACCTTTCTTTTCAATCCATTTGTTTAGCTTATTTCCATTCCTTTACTTGTTATCTTATGTTAACTGAACAGTTTACAATTCTGTTGTAACCTATAACCAAATGCTTGCCCTCATTTACAGTCCTCTTTTACAGCCACTTTATGCTTACCTCAGCTGCCTTTTGTCAGCTTTCAAGGGTTTTCAGGCACACATTTGCACACTCCTATTAACTATAACCTAAACATAACCAATCAATATCTTCCAACTTAAATAATGTCACTATCTCCACCTCCCATTGTTTAAATTCCATAAAAACCCAAAGCTCTTTAGACTCAGGGAGACAGATTTGAGCTTTTTATTCTCTTGTCTCCTTGCTTGGCTGCCCTGCAATAAAAACTCTTTCTTTTCTCAAAATCCTGGTGTCACTGCATTGACTTCTGTGTGCATCGGGCAATGAACCCTAGCTTGGTAACAAGAGCACCCACTATACTATATTGCATTTGCCTATTTTTATCTCTCTCTGTAATTATCTGTAAGTTCTTTGAGGGGAGAGACATGTCTTATTTGTCTTTGTATCACCAATGCTTAATAATTCCTCATCCAAAGTAGACACAGGAAAAGAAAAAGGTTGTTGATTTAATTAACACATACTCTTCACTGTAGTAATCGCAAGAGAATGTAAAATGAGTTTGCATTAGTCAGAAGAAGTCAAGTTATGCTGCAGCAACAAATAACTGAGAAATCTCTGGTTTACAACAACAAAGGCTATTTACCATAACTCACTCTATGCATCTATCACATGTGCGTAGAGGCCCTCAGCTCTTAGTAGTTACTCAGGCACCCAGGCCAACCAAGTAGCCATCATCTGGAATGCTGCTGGTTGTTTTATCCAAAGAAAAAAGAGTACTCTTGAGTATTTTGCACTGGCCATTATATACTCAGTCCAGGAGTGACACAAATCATTTCTGCTCTGAACTCACAGGCTGAAAGAAGTCATGTAGTCCCATCCATCCAAAATGGGGTAGAAGCACAATCCTACCATGTGTCCAGGAGGAAGAGAGCCAAAATTATTTGATGACCAGCACAAATGGCTACCACAGAGTTTTAGCCATCAACAATTTGAATAGTGGCATAATATCTTAATTTGGTTCACGCAATAGCAGGGATAAGGACTGGGATGCAAGTCACTAATATTAGAGGTGATCTTAAGAAGCACTTGTGAAGGAGTTGGGAATGTGAGGCATGGAAGGTAAAAAAGCCAATAAAGGTGCATGGATGAGATAGTTCCCACTATAAGCAACCTGGGCACAGGCTTTCTGGAGATACCCATTCAGCCCTGTAGAATGTGCTTCAGAATTGACCAATTAGATTACTAGAAACCTGGGGTATTTGTCCCTCAACTCCCATCACCCATTATGTGAGGATTTCCCCCAATTATATTAACCTCCTTGTACTGTTGATTTGTGCCTCTACATGACTGTGGCCTTTTGAAAGCAAATCAGAAATCACTGGGAATCAGGCTCTAAAGAGAGTGCTGGCAAGTTCAGGGAACTGCAAACCCAAACTACTCTGAAATCAAGTGACTGGATGGAATGTGGCTTGGTGAATCTTAAGGATTTGTCACTCCTAAACTAATAGATTGACCTTGTAAAAAATATGTACTAAAAACCAGGCACAGAGTAAGTATTCAACACATATTTGAATTAATTAATAGTTAAGGCTGAATGGGATATCTGTTGAAATAAGTCCTTAAGAGTTCCATCATGCTTAAAGTTACCTCAACTATGGGACAGGCTATTTCCTCAATTGATGAATTCTGAAAAGAGCGAGCCATACATGTATTTCACCCCAGAAATGCAGGTGCCACACTGACAAACTGCAAAAGGTATCATTGTTTTAAATCATTCACATTTAAAAAATACTTATAATGTATTATTTTGTCCTTCCTGTCCTGCTTGTTGGTGAGCAACCTGCTCCACTGTTCTGCACTCACTCATTTAAACTACTGAAATACTGTACCTCAATGAACACTCTTTGCTCAGTCCTTACTACTTACACAGTGTATCTTTATCCCATGAGAAGCCCCAGGGGAGAAAAAAATATATTTCTGGTCAAAAATGCTTGGCTCATTATTACATCCCATCCCTTTACTGGAGAGTCACCAACTACAAGGCCCTGAAAATTATATTTAAGGTTCCACTAACTTATTTGAAAATTTAATCTTTTTTGGAGACACTGATTTATTTACAGCAGAATTAGTATTTGCTGAAAGGCTGCCTTACAATATAGGGTATCATGCACATTAATATAAGACAAAATAGCTTCGATCCGTAAAGTTGTTCTGAAAGAGGTATTTTTGTTCCATGGTCACTTGTACACCTTCAGGTTCTCCTTACTGTTCTAGGGTGATATGCAGATTCCAAGGTGATGCTCAATTCAATGAAAAGATCATTTCTATGGCTCACCTGATCCCCTTTCTCTGTAAAGATCTGCTCTGTTCTAGAGGTTCTTTTTTTCCCAGTTTCTAAGGTTTTTACCATTTCTTCCTCTTTCATTTCCCCTATCCCAGACTCTTATTCTCTTCCCTGCTGTCTCCTTCACCTTCCAGCTTTATAGAACATACCAACTTACCCAAACCTCTTTTCATAAACTTTTCTAGCATTCTATCCATATATTTTTGGGAGAAACATATGGAGAAATTCCATGGCACATTGAAGTAGAGATGAATCAATTATCAAAGCCAAGCAGGGAGAGCAGATGTAGCTCAAGTGGTTAAGTGCCTGCTTCCCATGTATGAGGTCCCAGGTTCGATCCCCAGTACCTCCTACAAACAAGCAAACAAACAAAAAACAACTCTCATTGGGGCATGGATGTAGCTCAGTGATTGAATGCCTGCTTCCCATATACAAGGTAGGTCCTTGGGTCAATCCCCGCTACCTCCTAAAAAAAAGCAGGAATGCTTCAGACAATTACATGATATATGATTGATTGCCTCTACCACAGTTCCAACTTAGCTGAGATAGGTAGATACAGACTATGGATTTGACAAGAGGGCTTCCCTTGAGTCTTTTTACCCAGTGACATTTTTTTAATGGGACATAGGGGAAAGCGATGGTAATGGTAGTATGATGGAGTGTATAACATGCTTGTAGACTGTGAAATATTGTCATTACTCTGCAGATTCTAGACTCACTTTCTTGGCAAATGCTATTCCATGTATATTTTGGGAACAGAAATTTCCCAGTCCGAATATGCTTATTTATAGATTCTAGTATTTCATATGAACCTAGTGTTTCAGAACCTCAAAATAAGTCTGTCTGTATATCTATCTGCTATCATCTATCATTCTCTATATTTAATTTTTAACTTTATGAGACAGAAAACAAGAGCAAACTTCCAATGAGAAAACAGAAGGCTCATAAATTTAATTTAATTTAAGCAGAAGAAAAACTATTTTGGTAAAGAAAATATTTCCATTTTTTATTTCCAAGAGGTCAACATAAACAATAGTGAGTTAAAAATATTTTTAAAAATTATGCACAGTGTCACTTGCTAGTGTTGTGTTAATTAATGCAAGTGTAGAACACTGCATCAGTTCTTGGTTGAAACCTATCAATGTACATCTGTACAGTAAATATGTTAGTGAATAACCTTAAGCCATTGTCAGAAGATTTTCTCAACTGCTAAATCCTAGAATATCTTTGCCAGCCTTCTAGGGATATTTTCACATGCTCAGTAAGATCCAAAGAGCAAGGAAAATCCCACAGAAGAAGTGGGATTCTATTGCCGAATAGTACACAGAGAACAGAAATAAAATTCAGATTTCTTGAGCAGCTACTAAAGTAATGACTTTTATACTAATTATCTAATTTTTCAAAATAAAAATTATTGATACATTTGTAAAGACACCTTAGTTTTCCCAAAATGGCTGAGTAGAGAAAAGGAAAGAAGAGTTAAAACAAGGATAATATTAATCAGCAGCATTCCATGTGAGTGTACCAGCCCACCATTCCATAATTGCCATTTTTACCACTGCATAAGGATTTCAGCAGTTCTATTGAATAGGAAACAAAAAATAAATGTCTAAATATTCAAAAACTCTTCTTCCCCTACATTATTAAGGAGAAATCTGTGTCTGCCAGCTTGAATCCTGAGTCTTTCTTGTATAGAATCAGAAAAAGAATTGAGGGAGAGAACAGAACGTCACTGAAAATTGCTTGAGTGATTGACATCGGAAAAGGCAGAAGGTTAGTGAAAGAAAAGAAATGAACATATCCAAGAAGTAAAAAGAGAAGGGGTGAAAGACAAAAGCCAATTTAGAATAGGGTGTGTATTAGTCAGCCAAAGGAGTGCTAATGTGAAATACCAAAAATGAGTTGGTCTTTATAAAGGGTATTTATTTGGGGTAGAAGTCCACAGATACCAGACCATAAAGCATAAGTTTCTTCCCTCACCAAAGTCCAATGTCACATGTTGGAGCAAGACAGCTGCTGACATTTGCCCAGGGTTCAGGCTTCTTGGATTCCTCTCTTCCCGGAGCTGCGTTTCTCTTCTCCTGGCTTAGCTCCTGTTTCCTCCACAAGGTCAGCTGTAGGTGATTAGGCGAACGGTTCGCTTCTCTTCTCCTGGGACCTTCTTTCCAACATCAAAGCTGCTTCTCAAAGACTGCTTCTCCTCTGTTCTTTGCCTTGCCTTTTATATTCAATTCCCCACCCACCAGGGGGTGGGGCTCAACGCCCTACTGACTGACATGGCCCAGTCAACGCCCTAATCATAATTCAATCATGCCCAGATT